>JAFFST010053755.1:71052-81863 GCA_022414735.1 Noturus placidus | reverse complement strand
CACACACACACACACAGTTTTAATCAAGCTAGAAAAGCAGTTTTACCTAGACAGATTCTTACTGCCGGATAATCTGAGCTTTTTAATAATCTCATATTTTGCTAAAATTCTGTAAAATATAGATGATGCTTGAAAGAGAAAAAGCATCATTTTACATTTTCTTCTGACAACGCAAAAAAATAATCCATGTCTGTGAAACATCTACCTCTCAGCATTTGAGACAGTTTTTTCCCCCCTGCATTTTATCCCCAAATCCACAGCAGCACAAAGGTTTTTAAGAGGCACTGGCTGGCCCTCCATAAGGCCTGCATGAGAGATTGCCCTTTTTGTCCTTTCAAGATGCAGCCTGTCTAGATTCCCAGAGAAAAAAACAAAACACGATTTGAGATAAAAATGAAATCGACTATCAGCATGTCTGTCAACTATCGACAATCCCATCTGCCTTCACTGATATGGTCAGAGTGCTGCTGTGCACTCACAATTTTCAGCACACATTTGCCAGTCAGAACAATGCTTGTGAAGAAAAGGGAAGATGTTTCGGACAGAGGAATTTCACTTTGCAGTTTATGAGTAACATGAAAAGCTGCATTTTGTCTTGTTAACTGTTAGAGAGGAGGGGAGAAAAACATATAGGAAAATAATTAACTTTGCATCACACCACCCCTAGATTATTTTCGTGTAACAGCACACTCCATTGTGTTTTATTCCTTACTTATGCTTGCAAGGACAAGCTTTTAAAAATGTAAAACCGTTGAAAATGTGTTTGTGTGTGATTTGTGCAGTTTGTCCAGAGACCAAGAACAGTGATCCCCAGGGCCTCATGATATTAAAGACACCTTGTTAGCTGGGTAGTTTTTATTCCTATATTTATTCACAGCTATTTACAGCCATATATTTTTTTGTTACATAACAACATACATGTATATTTCTATGAACATGCGTAACTCGCTCAAAAAATTTATTATTTAGCTGCAGTGAGCACAGATATTGTAACAGCAAGATAATCAAAATCATATGAAATAAAATAGAAAAGGTTCATGGAGGAGTCTGGAGACTATCCCAGGGAACTCTAGATGCAAGGCGGGGGACACTCTGCACCAGGTGCCAACCCATCACCAGATACAATCGGACACACATTCAGACATTGGAGACAATTTAGAAATGCCAATCTGCCTACAATGCATGTATTTGGACTGGGGAGAAAACCAGAGTACCCGGAGGAAAACCCCGAAGGTTGAGGAGAACATGCAAACTCTGCACACAGAGGGTGGAGGTGAGTTTCAAACCCCCAATGCTGGAGGTACAAGGCAAACATTGGATGTTTAAAATTCTGAACAGCACTAGCCTGAGTGTTGGCTTTACAGATAGACTGTTCTTGCATGTTACTGCTTGGCTTCCATGTGATGCAAAATTCAAGTATCGATTGGGTTTGAACTTATCTGATCTCATTAAACCCAATTTTTTGTGTGGTTATAATTTAAGAATAATTTAATTCATAGTTGTATCATTGTTTCTATGATTAGATATTGCTTTCTTTTATTTGATTTGAGGCATTTTTATAATTATGTTTTGTTTTGCAGTCTTTCATAGTTCATTCGGTGGTAAACTGTGGGTCATGCTGCTGTTTTTCTTCTTTGTATAATTATATTAGGATTGTAGTTTCATTTGTTTATTCCCTGTTTTGAGGTTTTTAGATGATTATGGTACACCAGACCATTCAGGGGTGTGTCTGACTTCCATGAGACTTTTTGTTATTTGAAGCCCGTCTTACATTTAAAAGCCATTCATGCTACTGTGTAATCTGGTTTATTGGCAGTGAGGTAAGTTATTACTTGTTTGTTTAACTACCAACCTATGTCATTTGTTATTTGCATTTTGTTTTTGTCGAATGAACAGTTGGTTGTGTTATTCTTATATGGCCCAGACCGGCAAATGTTTGTTTTTTATCTCTTAGTTTATGCCAAGGCTGAGTGTGCTGAGGGGGAGGCTAGTCGCCTGAGTGAAACACACGGTTGTGAGTTTGGAGCACCAGGGTTGAGCACCTCTTCCTATTGTTTGCTATGCACGCATGTTTGGTTGAGAGCACATTTTATTTCAGCTAGTTTGCCACCCCAAGGTAAGCCTTGACCTTTCTGTTTCTTTTCTTTGGATTTTTTCTTGTTGTGTACATATATCTCTAAGTAGGGGATGTACAAAACTCATTTGGGTCATCTGCATTTACATACATCCTCAACTCCATTACGCAAGACTGTGACAACCACCGAAACTGTGTTCTTTTACTGTGTATTTCCTTGGGAGACATTCCCAGGGTGGTGTAGTTATTGTTACTTATAGTATAACTATACAGAAAGTACCGCACTGGTCACATAATCCTGTTGAATGGCAATTATTCAGAGAAGCATTAAATCATTTTCAAAACATTTACTAGCAAATTATTGGAGATGCAGACCAGAATCAGGATGTTGGGATAGAGTCTGCCTGTACTGCTCAGCAGGTGGCCTCTAGGTATAAATTACTGGCTGGACAAGCTGTCTGTTTTTTTATTTTCATTTTTATTTTTTTTTTATAAAATTTGGCAAACCTATACAGATTTCACTTTACATTTATCATTTTCTATACTTTGCAGTTACCTGATTAAAATGTTGCAGATAATTCAATGAATTTATCTGCTCATATTCAGTAAATATATTTGTATATATCTGTATTTGTCATAGTATATTATAATCAACTAATTATACAAACTAGAAACACAACACTACTGTATTAAGACTTTCTAGTTACACAAAAGTATGTCTCTCACACTGTTTGATTTTATTGATTTCATAAATAAAAATAAAAATAAATAAACAAACATCATATCAAGAACAGAGCTGATTCTGCCCTTCAGATGACTTACCACACACTGAGTGCATCCTGGATTGCCAATGCCAAAGTGATGACCCAGATGCTAAAACCAGCTAAGGTGGTCCTTGGCTGTCATACTGAATTTAATGCTTGGCCAGACAGAGCTCTGGAGTTTGTTGATTTGTGTGGCTTCATAGCACCACAGAACTTCCTGTTCATTATGTTAATCATGAACCACGTAAGTACCTCAGGCAAGCCAATTAATTGCCCTCATAACATTTTTAATTTTAAGGCCCCTCAGGCTAAATTAGTTTATTTTACTGCATTGGATTGTTGTGTTAATGTGATTCGGGTTTGCAAGAGATGTGTTTAAATCAATAGAAAACTCTCAGGCAGTACTGGAGGGGAGGAAAGACAGAGAATCCCAACTAGCATTGTTTGTTTTTTTTCCCCATAATATATATATATATATATATATATATATATAATTTCAACAGGACTTAATACTTTGCATATGATTTATTACCACAGCATTTTAAATATGCTCTAGAGTCCAAATACATTTCTGCGACTGTATAGCTGATATGCAAAAGCAGAGGAATAAATAAAAGCAATACCCATGTAGTCCATACTTTAATGCTTTTTCGTGCATTTGTTGTCTGGGAGAATCAAATTTATCACATAATTTAAGCAGAAACAGATGATCATATGTTTGTGTTCTCCTGCAGAATGTGACATTTATTCTGTAATTGGATATGCTTTAATAGATGAGGTTACATCACTACATTAAACTAATAACTGCTCTTGTAAATTTGTTTTAGGACAACAGAATTTAGAGATGACTGAAAATATCCAAAACTTGTTCAGTATTCATTGTCAACAGACCATATGTGTTTAGGCTATGTAGCATTTTTAAATGTATACCTGAAAGGAAATTCTCTTATATTATGTACTCTCATATTTTGAACTGTATTAAGACACCTTGGATATGGGGAATACTGGGTTATAGTTTCTGTTTGTGTGTCTCTGTTCTATCAAATACCTATGATAAATGTATTCATTTAATTACCTTGTATTAATTTAATTACCTCTTTAAATATGCTGATCTTTCTTATGGCTGGCACATGTATTTTCTGTCTCTTTAAAAGACTTATTTTCATAGTGTGCTGTGTTTTTTGTTTTGTCTATCTGACTGGCACCTGCACCAGTAGAAACCGTCCATGCACTGCTGTTATCAATGTGTACTATGTGTATAAGTACTTCTGTTTTGAATGAATAAACCAGAAGTCTCTGTGAACATTAATATGTATCAGTGTGTGTGTGTTCATTCGGACTTTCCAGGCCTGAACTCTGCGGTAAACCGCACTTTCTAGCTCATAGCAGCACAGAACTGAAAGTTAATAGAAGTAATGGCAGAACATGCTGAAAGGGCTGACGGTGGCCTGGAAGACATAATCTGAGATTTGGAGATTCATGAGATACATGGAAATCTAACAATACCGTTGCCTGCAAACAGTAGGCATTTAGTTTCTGCAAAATGGAGGTGGCAGGCTACATCACTACAGCTGGCTTTGGTTGTGAAAACGGGAACTAAATGGCTCCAACAGGATATGTTGTGGAGTTCCTGAATAGACCCAAACAGCAATTGCTGTGCCCTCACTGCCCTACCCAATCACTCACGCTCACTTTACACGCAATGCTGTGTCATTTGGTGCCAGCATCCTGCTAACTATTGAGAACTTTGTGGTAAGGTGGTGAAGGAGGTGGGGTTTGGTGTGAACATGCTGACTGGCACTTTCCCTACTGTCAGAACCAATCAGTGTCTTTAAAGTTAATGGAGAACACAAAACCTATTTAAAAGCTACATTTATCACTTGACTGATTCCATTACATTGTGTAATTTCCAGGTGTCACATTTCCCCTCCACATGTCTGTCTTAATGCTCCCCCAAGCAGTCTCTGATTAGTCAGACTCTACTGGCTTCCAAAATTCACTTGCTCCATGACGGGGATCGCACACAACCTGCTTGATCAGTGCAGGGAAAAAAAATTGTCTTTACTTCCACTGGATTAAATATATGATACTCATCTTTTTACATTTCAGACAATCAAATTGGATATTTTTAGCTTGTTAGTTGATATCTCTGGTCATATTGTGCATCATTTATCAATGGCAGTCACTAAAAGAGTAGATTATTTGTATGTTTTTTTTTTATTTTATTGTTTTTTGTTTCAACTATGTTGTATGTTAAATGTCTTCTGTTTGTATTTCAAAATGCACATGGGGCTGCAAAACCAATTAACCAATAATAATATTAAATGTGTTATCTTCTCCTTTTGCTACCATCAATATAAAACGTAGCTAATCTTAGTGATAGCTAAATCAGAGAAAAAACGTACACATTTTTATTGGAAGAGAGTAAACTGATTGAAGTAAAATCTGAACTTAAATTATATCCAATCAAACAAGTTGGCAATTCTGTTCTTAATCTGTTAGATGTAAAACATAGCTATGTAAGCCTCTTTTTTTTTTTTGTTTTTTTTTTTGTTACAATTATTTCCACTATTCTTTCAAGTTTACATGCATGTGGGTTTGGGTCATGGGGCGCACTGACTAACTGGTCTAAAAAGTAATGGTTCTGTAAATAAAAGTTTGGTTAGTTAGGTGCAGGATACAAATTCAATGCATTCAAGTTCAATGTTTTATAGATTCATCAAAGAATACATTGGTTAACAACAGCAGAAAATGTGTATGTAAGAATACAAGCCAATGTGATGATAAATTCTCCTCTGTTTAATAAAGACATTTTTAGTGAGATAGAAAGCATTGACGATTTGTTTAAAATACAACTATTGCTATTAAACACTGCTAGCATGCTGAATGAACACCCTGACAGAGATCACATAATATCTGTACTTATGGAAACATGTATGCTAAATTCTGCTCCTTACATGGGCATGACTTCGGATGGGATTACATATACGGTAACATTCACGTAAACTGCTATTACGTAATGAGTGCCAGGTTTAGTGTGTATGTCAACAGTTCATTAGGAATCTGTAAAAGGAAAGAATAAATTTCGACTGATGAAAATTTTTCCATGTAAACATTTCTTTATGTCACTACAAACAATATATACTGGTATAAAGTCTTCATATGGTTATTATGGTTAGCCATAAGCCATTTGTCCCCTGTTTGCGCTATCTTTGTGAAAATATAAAAGTATCTGTGCTGTAAATTTTTACATTTTTAGAATTGCTGTTGTAATAATAACTCTTTATTATTCTACACTTGTATACAGTAAAGATTTATAATTCCACTGTCTGGTGTCATCCAGAATGAGTCCTTTTTGAGACTAGTTCCTTTCAAGGTTTCTTCCTCTGCTTCATAATCCTTTTTTATTCCTTAAAACCTGTAATGTGGGGTGCACGGTGGCTTAGTGGTTAGCACGTTCCACTCACACCTCCAGGGCCGGGGGTTCGAGTCCCACAGTGGTCCTGTGTGTGCAGAGTTTGCGTGTTCTCCCCGTGCTCTGGGGGTTTCCTTCAGGTACTCCTGGGTAAATGAGACACAGTATAAACCCAGTGTAAAGTATTATGTCACCACATTTCAACATAAATATGTTACTTTGTATACATTTGCTATATTCACGCAAGCAGTAGCCCAATATGCACAAATATGTACTGTAATAGGAAAACTAATTTTAAAACTTAAAATTGACTGGGAGTGATAAAAGTTCCCTCCATTGATTTTCCATACTGCTTATGCTACACAGGGTCACAAGGGAGCCTGGAGTCTATTCCAGGTAACCTGGGTCACAAGGCAGGGACACTGTGGATGGGGTGCCAACCCATTGAAGGACATGGGCGGCTGTGGCTCAGTCGGTAGAGCGGGTTGTCCACTAAGCCACTAACCGTGCGGTTCGCGGTTCGAATCCCGGCCCGGGTGATCCCATGCCGAAGTGTCCTTGGGCAAGACACTGAACCCTAAGTTGCCTCCGATGGCAAGTTAGCGCCTTGCATGGCAGCTCTGCTACCATTGGTGTGTGAGTGTGTGTGTGTGAATGGGTGAATGAGACACAGTGTAAAGCGCTTTGGATCCAAGTGCCTTGGATAAAAAAGCGCTATATAAGTGTGCCATTTACCATTTACCATTTTACACAATCACACACATTTACATACTATGGGAATTTTGGAAATGCCTAGGGCTTGTCATTGGACTGGGGTAGGAAACTGGAGTACTTGGAGGAAACCCCTGAAGCATGGGGAGAACATGCAAGCTCCATGCACGCAGGGTGTAGGCAGGATTCAAACCCCCAAACCCAGAGGTGTGAGGTAAACATGTTAAACACAGTGGCTAAGTCACTGTTATAAAAGATAATAGTATAAAAAATGACAAACATTTCTCACCATTGTCTATGAGTAAACATTAAATATGAGCCAGATTTTTGAGGTGAAAATCAGAAGTCAACTCACATATCTGATCTGAGCAAAGAAATACGGCTGTAAAGCATCAAAATGATGATGATAATGATGATGATGATGAGTATGATGATAGTTGTTGTTCTTATAGAAATGCATTTGATGGTCATGGGAGAGAATGTGACAGAGAGAGAACTTATCTACCAAATGATCAAAGTGAACTATATCAAGTGTCTAGCAATTAATGTGTCATCAGTTTCCTGTAGTTTATCACTGTGTTACCTTGTGTTCTTTGACAGAGAAGAAGTTAAGATTTAATCAGGGAAAGCTCATGACTTGTGGTTTTGGAATCAATGTTCTTAGAGGATCAAATCAAGCAGGTCATTTGATTTGTGACCCAGGGTTTGCAGGTCAAATCAGGTACATCCTAAGGAAGAGGAAAAAAACAGCAGCACATTTGTATTATAAACCAAATCCTTTTAGCAAATGAGACCTATTGATCATATGGCATGCCTTCTGAGAAATGGAAACAGATCAGTAATGGACCAACTGAAGGATTTGTCCAGCACTGCTAAATGTGTTAGAGCAACCAATCATGATCAAAGGCACATTCTATGTTAAAAAAATATATATATAATAAAAAAATTATTCCGATCTAAAATATTTTTTTCCTTTTTTAATAATTCTTTTTTTTTAAGTAAATGGAGTACATAAAATAGCAGTGATGACTGTTTGCCCACAGTGACAACACATGCAAAAAAAAAAAATCCATAATACGTTTACATTACATACAACCCCAATTCCAAAAAAGTTGGGATGCTAAAATGTAAATAAAAAAACAGAATGTAATGATTTGCAAATCTCATAAACCCATATTTTATTCACAATAGAACATAGCATACATATCACATATTTTAACTGAGGAAAAAAAAGGTCATGGCTGCAATAAGTTGGGACGGGGCAACAATAGGGTTGAAAAGTAAGTGTGTTATCACTGTACCAAGCAATTATACCCTGGTCCTTGTTTTGTTTCATGGTTCTTGATCTTGTTCTTGTTCTTGTTTCTCATTTCCGATTCTAGCCTTGCCAAGTTTTGCCAATCGCCTGACCCTTTGCCTGTTTCTAGACCTCGCTATTGTCTCATGTTTTGAATTTGTCTGCCTGTCTCTCTCTCATTAAACTTGTATCTGCATTTGCATCCATCCTAACCTTCATTATGAGGAATACGTGATTCTGGGACAGTGTAATTTGCTATAAATACAAAACTAGACAGTTCATTTTAAAATGTCACAAAATCAATTTAGCAGCTGACTCAAATTTTGACAGACACATTTCAGCTTTTTGTAATTGAATTTTCAGTGTTAAGTGATACAAATTATTGTAGCTAACATCTGTACTCCCCTTAGCATATGGTAATCCTTATACCTTTTCTCTTTTTTCTTTCTTTCTCTCTTTCATTCTTTCTTTCTCTCTTTTTAGTAGGAGTAAGTTGGCACTTTTATGGAACCCCACTGTTGGGTGAGGAAGGTGATTTGCAATTAGAAACTGAATTACTGCATTAAAAAAATAAAAATAAAAAAACCTTGTCTCTGTGAAAATAAAGGCTGGCTAATTAAAAGACAGTGTTAAAAAAATACAGAGGAGGTGGCATCACTGATTTTTATTGTAGATGATCTTCTCCAGTGCAAATTGCAGGTCAGCAGGTTGATATGCTGGTTGAATCCTCCTTCCCCAACTGATGCTCAAAAAACAACTGGAATGCAAGTATATTAAACAGGCTCAAAGGATCTCTAATGATTCATTTTGTTCCATCAAGATGGCACTAGCCTGGAAGTGTTCCTCATGTTTTAATTAATAATAGCAACTAAAGGCTAGTTCATCTGAATGGAAAAGAAATTAAAAACAGTGGCTTCAAATGTAATCACTGTGTAGGGGAGTAAGTGTTAGTCTTATTGACGGCTTAATAAATTGGTAAAATAGTTGAGGGAAAAACGAGCATTAATGGGGTTGAAAGCATACTTTAGTCCTGCCCTCTTTCTCTTTATTGCTCTAATTTTTATGCACTTCATATATGTTTATGCTGAAGTGTGTATTTATTAACTATGAAAGGGTCCATCAATTTCATAGCAAGAGCCTAAGAATAACTTCAAAAATGCTGCTTGTATTCTTCTTGACTTTTATGCATATTGACCTGTGGTGCGTATGTAAAAAACTGTGCACTTGTGTTTGGACTGAAATTGCCTTGAGGTTTTGCTAAGAGGTAAATAGCTACAGTGACGGAAAAAAAGTAATTGATCCCCTGCTGATTTTGTATGTTTGCCCACTAACAAAGAAATGATCAGTTTATAATTTTAATGTTGGGTTTATTTGTTCTTGGGGTCATAGACAGCATTCCTCCTCCTCCAAACACGGCGAGGTGAGTTGATGCCAAAGAGCTCCATTTTGGTCTCATCTGACCACAACACTTTCACCCATTTGTCTTCTGGTGGTCACATGAGACCAAAATGGAGCTCTTTGGCATCAACTCAACTCGCCGTGTTTGGAGGAGGAGGAATGCTGTCTATGACCCCAAGAACACCATCCACACCGTCAAACATGCAGGTGGAAACATTATGCTTTGGGGGTGTTTTTCTGCTAAGGGGACAGGAGAACTTCACCGCATCAAAGGGAGATAATAACCACCTCTTTCCCTCCTCCTTTATAGACTCCACATTCTCTCTTTGGGAACAGAAGGGTCTGAAACGCTTTGAGGATCTTTTCATCAACGATGTGTTTGCGAATTTTTCTGAATTATCCTCGTCATTCAGCCTGCCTCCGTCTCACCTTTTCCGTTTCTTTCAAATTAGGCACTGTGTCTCCTCCCTATTCACTGGGTTTCCCTCCTTACCTATAAAGTCTGCATGGGAAGAGGTGTTCAAGCTGAATCCTCGTAAAAGGGGCATTATTTCACAGATATATGCAACGATTTGGTCTCAAGACGATTCTTACAATGTTAAAACCATTATTGCCTGGGAGGAGGAATTGGGTCTGGAGCTTGAGGATGATTACTGGGGCAGCGTGTTAGATAATATACGGACCACCACCTCCTGTGCTAGACTTAGTTTCATACAATTTAAAGTGGTCCATAGAGCTCACCTCTCTAGGAGTAAACTAACTAAAATATATCCCAATGTTCCTGACATGTGTGAAAAATGTAGACTTTCACCGTGTAACCTGAGTCATATGTTTTGGAACTCGTTTTTTAGGACTATGTCTGACATTCTTAGAATCAATTTGGAGGTCTGTCCTCTAATTGCCATCTTTGGTGTTTCATCTCAGTGTCAGCCTCTGAACCTTAGACAAGCTAGTGTTGTGGCCTTTGCATCGTTGCTTGCTCGGCGCAGAATTTTGTTGTCTTGGACCTCTCCACAACACCCTCTATATCAGTCTGGTTTAAAGATTTTATGTTCTTCTTGAAGCTGGAAAAAATCAAGTATAACATCAGAAGTAGCGGAGACTCATTTTTGGGAAAATGGCAACAGTTTATTACCTACTTCAAGGATGTAC
>JAFFST010053755.1:46975-57230 GCA_022414735.1 Noturus placidus | reverse complement strand
CTCCGGAGTAGTGCCCTTGGGGGGGGGGTTCTGTCACGGTTCTAAGGACTCTAGACTCCATTTCCCATCAGCCATCACAAGTCACATGGTTTTCTGCACCTGATTCATGTTTTGGTTAATGAGCACTGGTGGGTATATATAGTTGGGTTTTTCACTTAGTCTGGGTCTTTCGTTGAATGTAAATGTGTTTAGACCTCTGTTTATGTGTTTTGACTCTGTCTCCGGTTAGATCCTGTTTCTGCGTTTTGATTCCTGTCTCTGTGTCACGGTGTCGGTGTTTAGTCCTAGTGTTAGTTTCATGTCATAGTGTTAAGTGTTATAGGGTTAGTGTTTTTGTCTTTGTTTTGAATTCTCGTAAAATAAATATCTAAGAAATCCAGCGATTGCATCCGCCTCCTTTATGCGAACGTGACAAATATTGTTTTCTTAACAATAAATTTGTAATGCAAGTAACATAATTTTATTAAAACCAGTAACTGTAATCAAATTATATATCATTTTTTAAATGTAATGCATTAAATTACTGCATTATCAGAAAAAGTAATTTGATTAGAGTAACACCAAATTCTGATAGGCTTGCATCCCATCCAGGGTGAACCTCACACACAGTGTTCCTTGGATAGGCTTAGGAACACCAATGACTAGAACCAAACAGTAACGGAAGATAAATTAATTAATGAATTAATCATTCTATCAATCAGTTAATTATTCAAAACTGTATGCCCAAAACTGTATAACTTATCTGTGGGAATTTAATGTATTTTTGCATTAGTGATGCTTCCTTTTTCAAGATCTCATGATGTTAGATTGCCATACAAGCACAGGCTCTGGTTCACTCATAAGTAAATTACAATCTGATCTATTTTCTTCCATATCTGTGTATTGTGTTATTTTCTCTTTGGTTGCTATGCACTCCTGTGAAGAACCTGTGATGACCTACCTAATGATTCAATACATTGGGGACAATTGCAGCCACAAGGAGGAAGAAGGGAGTAAAGAATGAATATTTTGTATGCAAACAGCAGATGAACAATGCATAGTAATATCTCTTCTGGATTTTTGAATATTGTATTGGATATGAATTTGATAAGTTATATGCCTTTGAGCCTGGAAAGAAGAATTTTTGTCAGTTGGATAATTTGGTTATTTGCTTTGACAGATATGTAAGATAGCTTACTTGCATATGTTTGGGGTGACACAGCCATATTAGCAGAGGCCTGGAAGTTTAAGCATTCAGAAGAGTATTTTTTGTTTTGCGAGGATTGCAGTCTTCAGGACTGACATTGATGTTCTAAAAGCCTCTGTTCCAACTTGACTGCCTTTAATACTAAATTTGATTTGGATGTTTCTTTTGATTATGTTTGAATGCTGGGTTACTAGTTGCTGCAATGTGAGCAGCCTGATGTTATGAGTAATTCATACAAATATGGAAAATGAGAGTAAAATAAGTTGATTTCATTCAATTTAAGGTATACAAAATTATACAAATGCTAGCTTATCCTTATTCCTAGAGTTAACATTTATACTTTTTCTTTAGAACTGAGATGCAACTTAATGAGTGTAAACAAAGTCTACTGGTTCTTCAAATGGCTGATCATTGAGCTTGATGTTGCAGGAGCATTCTATTACCTTCAGGACATCTATGATTAATTCTAGTAGTTCACTTACCACTGAATTGTCCAGTTTATCTCAGTTTGCCATCCTCCAAATTTATGGACTTTGGAGGTTTTGTATCCCCACTAAAAATAAGGAAATTCCTGCCATCAAAAAGAAAATTGTATTTCCTTCTTTGGCACCAGAGAATTGTATTTCCACTAATATTATGGGACGCGGTGTTATTTTATCTTTTTTGTTTTGTTTATAGAGAAGCACAATTATAGTGTTTTAGAGCATTCATAAAAATCTTATTAATTCACCACCCTTTCAGAGAAGTTACACTTCACATGCACATTTAATATGTAGTACATGGATTGTTTTTGTTTTTTTTCACATGAGCTTTTTCACAGGATAACTTAATTCATATTATGTGATTTTGCACAATTATTTGAATGCAATTTTAAAAATTGATTCATTTTTCACTTGCAGGTCATGTGGTGTATTTGGCTACATTTAATAAATGTAACTTCTTAATGATGGTTTATTTTTAAAAGTTGTATTGATGAAGTTTCCTTCACCAATAGACATCCATTTTGGTTAGGTACCTCTCTGTAATGGCTAATTTAGTACTTTGTAGTAGTTGTCTATTCCCAGAAAAACAAGTGAATCATAAAGAATAAACCTGAGGAGCTGCGCCGACATGATTAGATCTCAACTCATGGTTGATGAGTAATTCATCTGCAGTTAATGTGCTGCAGCTGCACTGTAATGAGCCGGGTTTGGAGGAGGGGGTCAACTGCCCTGTTTCACTCTGCATCCATCAGCCACGACACTGGTGCTAAAGTCCTCATCCTCAGGCACTCTTATATTGTCAGTCTCATACAGAAAGACTTGCAGCTCTAAACCTTTTCATGCCACACTGATTTCATCTTTCATCTTCTGCTCACTAACAGCACTTGAGACATATTTCTGTTTCACACAGTATGTGTAGCTATTAGATTTGAGGCATGTGGTCAGTTGGGGTGTTGGGATACAGAGTTACTTGTAACTCATGTCTAGTTCCAGAATGTCACAGTATAGCAAAGTGTGCAATGTGGACTTTCAGGATGAACTTTGAATAATAGTATACTGTAAAAGTTGGGTTATAGTATGTAAACAGATTTTTATATGGCATATAAATTGGATTATTCCATGTAACCTACAGGTGAGACAGAAAAGAAAAAAATATATGGTTATCTTCTGTCCGGTTGTGTCTTTGTTTATACATCTTGTATTTAAATTTCTGATTTGTCACTGGAATTGAATTAGAATTACATTACCCGATTTTGTCCCCACAATTTAGTTTTCTGCAAAAATTATTTAGTGTAGTTGTAACAGTATAATAATAATAATAAGTCTTTATTTTATAAAGCGCCTTTAAAAGTAGCTTCTCAAAGGGCTGATATACCTGTGGTTATTGCCACCATCTCTGTCTTTGGAGATTTGTTACAGTAGTAACACCTTCAGTCCTGTGGTCATACAATACTGCTAAGAAAAGCTATTTGTTTACAATGTTGTTTACCACCATGTAACTATTTTGATTATATTTGTCAGTATTGATTTAGCCTATTAGTGACCAAGCTGATGATCTTGATATGCATTAGTTGTAGGTTCAACACCATTACTGACTGAAATTGATGAAATATATTGTAAAATTGATTGAGAAAAATAAACACAGAATTTTCTATTTTGTTAGTAGTTAGGATTGGCACCCTCACGGACACTGTGAGCTCCTGAGACCCTCCACTGAACCTTATTAACTTCCATTAAGAGCACTGACTCAGAAAAGAGTTAGAAGAGCTGAAGTAAGCAGACCGAGATGGAATTATTGAAAATGCTGGCAGCTCCACAGCTCTGAAATAACATGTACATCATCATAATACTTAATTGCAACACCTAGGTTGGATTGTTCCTTATATTTCTACTTGGCTTACTCAAGTGGTTATGACCACAGATTTGTAAATGGTAAATGGCACACTTATATAGCTCTTTTATCCAAAGCAATTTACACTGTGTCTCATTCACCCATTCACACACTCTCACACACCAATGGTAGCAGAGCTGCCATGCAAGGTGCTAGCTTGCTATTGGGAGCAACTTGGGGTTCAGTGTCTTGCCCAAGGACACTTTGGTATGTGGAGTCACATAGGCCGGGATTCGAACCGCCAAACCTATGGTTAGTGGACATCCTGCTCTACCAACTGTGCCATATACACCTTTGTCTTGCTGCTCAGTTATCACATGTTACATTAGGCATAAAATTTGGTTGTAAAAGCCCAGCTCTTACAGAATACCAACACAGATCTTACAGAATACCAGTCTTTGGGAGTTAAAAGGGTTCTCCTATTCTACTGAGTCTAATGCAAATTTTTAAATACTAGCTTCTAAATCTTGGGTGAGTAATAGAAAACACTATAAAAGGATATCACAGCAATCTTCAGGAAAAAAAAGATCAAGTTTTTCCTTTTGCTTCTGAGGTCAGTAGTAACATAGGCACTGGGACACCCCAGATAACAAATTCTGGGTAGGAAGAAAGATTTTAATGATTTTTCTCTTGTAGGCATAGCTGCGACCATTGTTGTAACTCCTGCTACTATTGATTCACCATATATGCTTGATGTGCCTACAGTAGGTTTTGAGATCATGTTGTAAACATTCAAAATCAGCCTTTTTTTTACTGGTCAGTCTACAAGTACTCTGAATTCACAAATACATAAAATGACACTAATCTACTTATAACTACCATGAACATTTTGTTCTCTACTAAAAACAGTAAGTTTGGAATTTGTAAGAAATTTATCTGCAATAGCGGCCCATTGAGTGAACCTCGCAAATGTAACTCTAAACCTGCTTTTAAATAGTTTTAAAATTGCAAAAGGAATAATTGTCCATATGCATGCAACAGCTTCTCTCTCACTTCTCCCTTTGGATTAAAAGGGCATGGAGCTTTCATATAACAGCTTCTCACTTTTGATAGATATGATAATTTGAGAGCTGCCTGGACTATTTAGTAGAAACAACCTTACAAGCTTGGCTCTGAACCTAGGCTTATTGGTATGCTAAGAGGTATCGATCGGTAGCCCAGTTTCTTCTTTAGATGTCCCAGTGATCATGAATGAAACAGGGGGCTCTATGGAGAGCAGTGCTGAGAGAGCAGCAGCAGTGCCAGGAAGCAGTGGGTCCTGCTATGCTGCCCTCTGGGTTGCCTCTCATCTGATACAGAGCCCCACATAAAGTACCCACAGCACCATCTGGAGACCTCTAATAAGAAGAGGCGTTATGAATTATTGATTTTCCAAGTACCCTCCTTCTCCACTCTCTCCTTTTCCTTAAGATATATATTCCCTTTAAATCCAAGAGCTTTGGTCTTTGCCTTGGGTTTTTGAACACAGCACTCTGAGTGAGCTGCCAAGCAATAAATGCCTGAGAAAGAGAGACCAATTAGAGGCTCTAAGGATGCTCGTACCCCTTCTCATTCTTCACCTCTTGATCCTCTAACTTCTTTCCTCTGAGAAGGGGTCAGTGTCTAATTTTCCCCAAGTGCTCCCACACTTCTGACCAATGCTTAGAGCCAAATAATGTTTCTTTTCTTTACAAATACTGACTTCTCCTGTGCCATATACTGACACTTAGCAAGAGTAATGACATAATATCAAATGGCAAGTGATTTCCAAGTCATCAGCTACACTACGAATCAGCAGAGATTCAGGCAGCATTTACTGTCTCAGTTCTCTGCAAGATGGCTTTGCAAAATTGCACAAAATGTGAATAATCATTAGCACTGTAGATTATCATTGGTGATTCATCAAACAAATTCTTAATTTTCATGAAAAGTGATTGCACTGAACTAATTGGAGTTTGGTTTTGTTTAGGTAACTCTGCTGAGGTAAATATATATTTGCTACATTCATTAGTTATATTTTATATATTGAGGTTTATGGAAATGTACAACCTACAGTATATTGTGGCAGATATGACATATCTAGTATCCAATGCTGATAGCTTCCACCTTTAAGATTTTGACAGATATTTAAATGCCTATCTGATAACACAAATAGACTCCATTCTAATTTCCAATGGCCTAAATGTTATGCGTATTTTTTATCGTATCCTGCCATTGCAATCTGAACATCTAGGCATTTCTTTTAGTTACTATAACCTGAGCAACAATAAATCAGTCTGTCACAATGAGGCAAAATCTCTCATAACATTGTTAGCTTGGTCAAGGTAAAAAAAATAAAATTAAAAAAAAAAAAAAAATGCTATATTTGTATATTCATCTGTCATGTAACTCAACATGCATCCTTACATTCTCAATGTTTTAGACTAATGTCTGGTTAAGTTTCTGGAATACAGTCTATCCAACATTCTACATTAAATGAATAATGTAGTCTAGAGTGTATAAGTGAGAGTTATCCTGTCTACCATTTTTACAGGAATTTTGAAACAGTCTTCAACTTTGTGCATAGTGAGATCTAGTATTCATTCACTTGCTTACCTTCAGGCAATGCTGATTTATACATCAACCCACTGTATCCATTCCATAGTTCTCCCATCCCTTTCTGCACTAGGTTATAGGGCTCCCTTATAAGCAGAGATATAATGAAATATTGAAAGACAGTTTGCACCTGGTCCAGCATAGCAATGCTTGACTGACTCTGCAGAGCCAAGCAGTGGTAGATGATGGTGTTGATGATGGTGGTGCTGATAGAGAACTAGGAGGCTATATTTATCCAATGATGACATTGTTCTGACATGCAGAGCCCTCTTCTGGCAACTGTGACTCTCTGCCTTATTCCTCTGTCACTTTTACAGCCTAGCCTCTGCAGCACTTCATTCCAATCAAGACAAGGCTAACTGATCACAATGTCATTGATTTCCAGTGTACCTGCAGTGTGGCTTACACCCGTTGCACTTAGTAAAGACTACATAAGCTCAGTAGATAATTACTGTATTAAAATGAGAAAGTTGTGCTCAAAGTGTGAGTTGGAAGTAGAGAAAGTGCTAGGCTTGCTGCAATAGTCTGTGTTACCAGTGTTACATGGTGTTCAGCCACACACAAATAACATCACTTGCCCACTGTCGTTTTGCTTTTTCATAGTAATAAAAATCATTTAATTCAGTTAGAGAATGGATGCTACAATTTAAAACTGAACGCGTCTGTACAATTCAGCATGAGCCAAATGAGTAAAGTCAGAGTCGCAGCCCAGATCACATTTCATTTATCACGTGACGAGAGTGAGGCGAGCTGACTGGCACGATGATGGCGGAAGATTTGGTTTCAAAAGTTTTATGTTTAATATATGCGAGTTTGTCATTCTACTGTTTTGTTGTTGTGTTTGTAATTAAGAATTGCTCCTCCAAATTGCTGCTAATTTGAAAGCGAAAGTAAAATGTGCACGGCCGCAAGGGCATTCAAAATCATTTTAAAAGCAAGAGAGAAAGAGGGAAATATCCCCCACCCCTTGAATTCTGAGTGCATTCTGCATTCTGAATGCAGAATTAATTCTTTATTTTAAGTAGCGGCAGCACTTTTAAAACTAATTTGTAGGCACACAGTGCAGTGGGATGTATTTGACATTAAAATATATGGAGAGGCCAGAGAAACCCACTGTGCATTTGAAAAACCTGTGCCTCTTTTAACAGTGTGGCAATTGGGAAAAGGTGATTCTTTGCTGATGGAGAACCCTCTGTTGTACCTTTGCCAGCTCTCTGCCTTTAAACAGAGCACAATTCACAGTCTCCCATTGAAGCCATAACATCAACTATACGGCGAGAGAGAGAGAGAGAGAGAGAGAGAGAGAGAGAGAGAGAATAGAAGAGCATCACTGAAGAAACATCACTCTGAAGCTGAAAAGAACTATAATATATGAAATAGTTGTGTACAGTGATATATACTGTGGCATTTACAGGGCTATCCCCTGGAGGGTATACTGCTTGAAACAAACTGCTCTCAGAGAAAGGCAACTGCTCTAGCATGAAACTTTACATCTGCTTTTTCAAGTCTCTCACTTTTAAACACAGTACAATAATATAAATTTTTAAAGCCAGTACATTTTACTGTATTAGTCATGATGGTTCTTTAAACAAATGTTTGTTTTGTGGGAACAACAGTGTTGTCACAATCAACTTCAGTAAACCAGTAAACATGAAGTATTAAATGGTATGTTCAATGAAGGTTTTTTTTTTTTTTTTTTTTTTTTTTTTTTTTTTTTATACAGACATATGTTTCTTTTTCATAGGTCCTACTCTTACCTGTCTCATTCTCTCTTATCACATATCATATCTCATTGCTGGTCAGTACAAATCTCACACTGCTTCTATAGGGCACCCCCAGGGATCAATATTTGGCCTTTTTTTTGTTTGTTTTTTACCCACTGAAAACCTGAAAAGAAAAGTTTACTCAAATCAGTTAAGGAAACCGAGTGCCTTAAACCATTTAAGTTTAAAAAGTGACTGCTTTTTAGATAACTTACAAAGATTTGAGTTTGCTTAACGTATACTTTGATACATTTAAATCCACTATGTTTAGTTTGCGTAACTAATTGTAAATCTTTTGTTTACAGCTCACTCACTCTCAGAAACCACTTTATCTTATCACATTTATCTTAACTAATCCAACTATCGGCGTGAACACAGAGAACATCCAAAAAATCCCCAACGCAAGGATTGAACTCAGCACCCTGGAGCTATGAGGCAGCAATACTACTGCACTTTTTAACAAACTGAATTTAAATTAAGAACATACCATCAAGGATTATTTTTTTTAGTTAAAAAAGCAAATTGCATGAGGTGTTGAGGATATTTGAAAGAATTTTCTTTGGTCTAAACAAATATTATTTGAGCAATTAAAAATTGAGTCACATGAGTTGTGCTTACTTAAAATTTCATACACAAATTAAGTAACACATATCAATGTAAACAATGTTCAGTTATTGAGTTCTCATAACTTAATTCAGATGAGTAAAAAGGACAAGTAAACACATTTGAGTAGTGAGTACTCATTTTCACTGTTTAAGTGTAGTGTTGTCAGCTTTTTATTTAGAACCTTGGATGAAAGTTTGCTAATAATTTTAACTTCTGAAGCCCTGTTTGTCATGTCCAGTTTTCCCGGTATTGACTCTAGATCCATGGTTACCCAGACCGGGAAAAAGTGGTTAGAAATGCTCTTAAACTAACTTCATCATAAATAAACAAATACTATATCTGATTTTTACCAGCTGTCAGTTCTCCCTCTACTACACAGCTGTATTATTTACAAGCTACTTAAACACTAGGTGTAATATAATGTGCAATTACCAGCTTGTGGTTGAATTATGGTTAACAGTGAGGATTTTTTTTAACAGCATGAAATATACCAGAAGTGCTCATTTTACATTATGCTGAGGTTAATATAGAGTCGGATGTGAAGGAAAGACAGTAGGAGGAAAGCTGTGAATGCTTCTAGATTTCAGAAAGGCAGGGTCCTCTTATCAGAATTATCCAGTGTCTTTATGTTCATTATCCCCTCAGGAGAGTGTGCATAGGCTTCTGCATGCAGCCAATCAAAGGTGGTAGAAGTAGAAAAAAACACTCATCTGAAAATAGTCTTGTCAAAAAAATGGAAGCATACACTTTATTCATTTAGCAGACACTTTTATCCAAAGCTACTTACAAATGAGGGCACACTCACACACCAATGGTAGCAGAGCTGCCATGCAAGATGCTAGCTTGCCATCGGGGGCAACTTAGGGTTCAGTGTCTTGCCCAAGGACACTTCAGCATGGAATCACCCGGGCCGGGATTCGAACCACCAACCCCACCATTAGTGGTCATCCCGCTCTACCGACTGAGCCACAGCCGCCACGGCTGTATTCAACTTAAAGTAGAAATAATACAATTGCTTAGCTCTCTATGTATGATAAAATCATTGATAAATTAATTCACACCAGATGAAGCTAATCTCCCAAACTATAGGCAGCTTTCCAATGGTGCTGAAGATACTGTACAAACAAGTTTGCATGCTAATAGCTAAAACATTGCAAACTAGTTAACTAAAAACATCATGTAGCTGATGTCAAATCACTTCAGAGAATTCTTGACCACAGAGCTTTTTTGTTTTTGCTTGTTTTTTTTTGTTTTTTTTTTTGCTATGAATCCTTATTGCAGTCAAAAATAAATTCCTCGAGTTAAAGCCTGTAGATGGGGAATGTGACATCAGCTGACTTAATACTGATTGTCATTTTACTGCATTACTGATCACCATATAAAAATCCAACCATGTTTGCTTGTTAAAATTCATATTCCTCATTAGATCATTCTGCTTTTTGCAATCTTTTTAAATACACAATGTCCTAAAACAGGGGTCGGCAACCCGCGGCTCCGGAGCCGCATGCGGCTCTTTCATCCTTCTGATGCGGCTCTGTCACGTCTCGTGACGGCGGAGAATGAGGCAGGACGCAATTGCAGTGCGAACCGTGCTTTATTTACAAACAGTGTCAAACAGTGTAATCCCAAACGTAAATCCAACAGAGGTAATCCAGAGACAGGCGATCGTCAGGCGATCAGCAAACAACATACACAGGGCTAGGCAAAAGTCCACGTGTTTAGAACTGTCAGTCAAGTCCGCTTCGGAGCCGAG
>JAFFST010053755.1:25724-46613 GCA_022414735.1 Noturus placidus | reverse complement strand
CGTCATTTTTTCGGAGCTCAAAATGTTTTGTTGCATGCAGAAATGTAATTTTTTTTTCTCTGCAGTCGTTCATTGATTTCATAAATGCAACACATTATAGTTTGTTTATACATAGCATAAAGGCAAAAAAAAAAAACGTTATATGCAGTGTTATTTCATTTTAAATGTCAAAAGGGTTTTGTGGCTCCCAGTGTTTTCTTTACTATGGGAAACGGGTCCAAATGGCTCTTTGAGTGGTACAGGTTGCCGACCCCTGTCCTAAAAGGAACATAGTGTTTGCTTAAATGCAAAATGTAAGTCAGATGGCAGAAAAAAATAAAATAACTGGCACACTTGATAGAGAGACTGCATAAAAAAGTATAATCTCACCTAGTTACCTAGAAACTAGCACTTCCTTCCTGCACAGACAATCTTACCATTGTCTTATGCTCATTTCAAAACTTCTCTTTAAAATTTGTTCTACATATTTTGTCGTATTTGTTCTACATATTTGTTCTACATATTTTTGCCATATGGGTTTAATCACTGTACACTGAAATGGTATATGTTGTTACCCAGAAGAGGATGGGTTCCCTTTGGAGCATGGTTCCTTTCATTATTTTGTCATCTCATGAAGTTGTTTCTTGCCACTGTCATCTCTGGCTGATCATCTAGATCTAGATCTGCTCTGTGAAGCTTTACACAAATAAATTTTACTTGGTTTGACAACTTGATTTGTCTTTAATTGAATCAAATAGGGGCGCACGGTGGCTTAGTGGTTAGCATGTTCGCCTCACACCTCCAGGGTCTGGGATTCGATCCCCATCATGGCCCTTTGTGTCCAGAGTTTGCCTGTTCTCCCTGTGCTGCAGGGATTTCCTCTGTGGTTTCCTCCCCCAGTCCAAAGACATGCATGGTAGGCATGGTCATGGACATGATTGGCATGTCCGTAGTGTATGAATGAGTGTGTAAATGTGTATGTGATTGTGCCCTGCGATGGATTACCACCCTGTCCAGGGTGTACCCTACCTTGTCCCCCATGCTCCCTTGGATAGTCTCCAGGTTTCCCCATGATCCTGAAGGAAGGATAAGTGGTATAGAAGATGGATGGATGGATGAATAAAATTTAATTGAATTGAAGGGAGTGGCGACAGATTCAAAATCCCACAGTAACAAATAGGTTTATTAGTAAAACACTTCTGGTTTATTTGACTTAAAGGAACTTGATTCAGATCACATCAGTCAGTGCTATGAGATTCCATCCAGCCACTATTTTAGACTCATCAGGTACATCTCACTGTAGTACATGAAATGCAAGCACATCCATCTTTTCTACATTTTTATAGTCATATTGTGTTTTAGTATTATATGTTCTGTCAGATGTACCTGAGGACTGTGCTGCATTGGTGGATCTATGTACAGTAGCATCAAGGTAAGTAGTACAAATGAGAAATCATGTTTGTTTGTTTGTTTGTTTGTTGTTGTTGTTTTTTTTTGGGGTGGTGTAGATAGACAAGTTTCTTCTAAAAACATATGTGCAAGAGGTAAGCAGTAAGTCTGTGGATATTCTAAAAGATTTGCAAACTGAGGACACCTTAGGACATCTGTCTGTCTGAGAGTTCACCTATAAATTGAAAAGAGTGTATTACACAGGCTTCTGACTGACCGCTTCCTGTTCCTTGTTCTACCTACTAACTTTCATTCATCTAAGCTACCATGTCAATCTATGTGTAGGACCCTTGTGAAAATTCAAGAGAACCTCTGTTGCAACAAAGAATAGACTATATAAAATATCTGGACCTGATAACAGCTCTAAATTGTGCCTGACTCTATTCTGAGAGGTCTTTTCTGGATATTATTAGACACTCTTCAGCAATTTGCAGTTACTGACAGACAATTTTAGAAATACAATGAATGTGGCGAGGCCTGTCACTTAAATCACTTCTAAACTGTTAATTTTTTTCCTCACATGCTTACATGTTCCTACATTGTGCTTCTATTTTCACAACTTTTAGGCCAAAACCTCCAAATCTTCTTACTAACAGAAAGTAATAATCATGTTGCTCACACCATTATGATTTCTTAATCATTTCTTGCTTTCATTCTTTGTATTAAATTCGTATTTCTGTGCAGAGTTTAGCTACTACACTTTCTCATCTGAAATAAAAAACACTGTACCAACAGTACACACCTACACAGACAGCTTTAGCATACACTCCACACCCACAAGAGACATACAGTGCCTCCGGAAAGTATTCACAGCACTTCACTTTTTCCACATTTTGTTATGTTACAGCCTTATTCCAAAATGGATTAAATTCATTATTTTCCTCAAAATTCTACAAACAATATCCCATAATGACAACATGAAAGAAGTTTATTTGAAATCTTTGCAAATTTATTAAAAATAAAAAACAAAAAAAGAACTTTCTGGATGCACTGTAATGCTTGATGGCACAACAGCCTATGTCACATGTATTTTTTCCCCAAATTGATTTCATGTTAGTAAATATTTTATGAAATATTTTTGACCAATTCTTTATGCTGACTAGAGCACCATCAGTGATTTTTAACATGCAGCAAGGTGTCATGGCATTGCATATTATATATAGCTGTAATAATGTCATATAATATTTTCAAACCAGAGTGCACAAGAAATGTACTATAAACTGTAAATTCAGCTATCAAAACAATTACCTGTAATGCAAACACAATGGTATTACTGCATAATACTTAACATAAAGTGCCATGGCAACCCTGGGCAGCATATGGCACCTGTCGTGTAAGTGCTATAATGAAGGGTTGGAGTGGTTTAGAACACTATATTGCCAAATGTTTGTGGACACCTGACCATCATACTCATATGTGCTTATTGAACATCCTATTCTAGATTTAACCTACCCTTTGCTGTTATAATAATATCCAGTTTTCTGAGAAGGCTTTCCAATAGGTTTTGGAACATTGATGTCTGGGATTTGTGCTCATTCAACAACAGGATTATTAGTGAGATCAGGCACTGATGTCAAATAAGGTGGCATGTAGTCAGCATTCTAGTTCATTCCAAAGGTGTTCGGTGGGGTTGAAGTCAGGGCTCCGTGCAGGCTACTTGAGTTCTTCCACTCCAGCCTGGTAAACCATGTCTTTATTGACCTCGCTTTGTGCACAGGGGCATTGCCATGCTGGAATTTTTAATTGAAATTGTAAAGCTACAATATGCAACATCAATCTAGACTTGTGTGCTTCTAACTTTATGGAAACAGTCTGGAGAAGGCCCACGTATAAGTTTGATGGTCTGGTGTCCACATACTTTTGGCCTTGTTGTGTATGATATGTTTAATATGCTGTTTTATGCTTATTTTTGAAATGGCACATAAGTCCCAGGTAGTAGCCTGAGTCATGAGTCATGAGTAATCTTATTTTTAGTGTAATAATTATTTTGAATAGTGGGCAAATAAAGATATAAGCTTGAGTTCCTTCTCAGTGAGAAAATTATTTAAAACTGCATATAATAAAATATTTATAGCAAATCAAGGCAATAATATTTTTATGAATGGGACAAAGCAAACCCATAAGTTAATTCTCTATTCCCATCAAGTTCACAGTCTAAGTTATTGTTTAATAATAAAATTATTTAATGTTTTTTAGATACAGTAGGACTGTTTTTAATCACTGCAGACAGGTCCTGCAGGTCCTCTTTGATTTAGATTAGATTTAGATTAGATTTAGTGCATTTGCTGATAATATTTTCTTAAGTGTTTAAAACAATTTTATCTATCTAGGTATAAAAGTTTACCTTCATATTTCATAAAAACAGTACTTGAGGTTACATGTGTGGAATCTTTTTTTATTTTGGCTGGTCCAGAAATCCTTATCAGTATGTTCAATATAATGAAAGTGGGTGGGGGAGGAGAGGAAATCCATGCCCATACTAGATGTTTCCTTTAAAAGTAAAGTTTCTTGTTGTTTTGTTTGTTTTTTTAAGTCTATTGTCTATTTTCAGAAGCACCATAGAAAACTGTTATACAAAATTGCCATTCATTGCATGATCCATGCAGTTGCTCAGATCTATACTTATCCGAGTCTACTTATCTGCAAAATGTAACAGAGAATGCATAAATTTAATACACTTCAGCTGTTTGTGTTCATTTAGTGTTACAAATATAGCCTAGATAGGAGATTGTGCCTCCAAGGACACAAGACATAAGTCAATAAGCAGCATGAAGAGAAACACATTGAGGCCTCACCCTTGCCCTGTTTCTCTTGTAGAGGTAACAGTCCCTTATCTGTTCTGTAGCTCTGTGGATCCACAGCAGAGTGTTGTGTTATGTTGTATTGTTTGAGTAATAGAGTGACCTTGAATGTAAAAAGGGAGTACATTATAACTAAAACCTAGCCTCCTGATGTTTTGGATCATATTTCAGTGATAGATTATTTCTCTTTAATTTGAACATGCTTTCTCATTCATTCTAATTAACTGCTCATATTAACTACAAATATTGACTCGTCACTTTTAATAGCTTAAGTTTTATTTCTATAACAATTTGTTAAAACTGAGGAGACTACAATCATAGGGGATAATTGTTGCTTTACCAGATAGGTCTCTAAATCTATAAATCTCCAATAGTTAGATGCAGCTGCTTTAATGCATTGCTTTAAAGTCGAAGAGTGTCCAACTTTCCACTGACTTGTGTGATCTGACAGAGCTTATGAGATGTGAGAAAGATTAGAATGCAAACGTGGAAAGAGAGAGATAAGTGGAAATCTAGAATGCTATGAGGGACATGGGATAGAGAGGTTGGTTATATGGCACTGCAATAGACTCTGCAAGTGCAAGCAAAGGGCAGCATACAGGCAAAGATTTGTATGTAATATAGAAGGTCACCAGTGTAGATTTCTGTGGGAATTTAAGTTGCCATGTTCTAATTACACATTTCTCTCAATTTCTAATTTGTACATTTAATCCTTATTTATATGCCACAACAGGACAGTTATCCTCTTAAAGAAACTATATGTGGCTGTGAAAAGCCAGACTTGTTCCACACCAATTGTTTATAATTAGTGTGAAACCACAGATTAAAATTTTATCATGATTGTGGCAGTGGTAAGAAACCATGATCTGTATAGGTGCTGTTTAATTCTTCTTTCTCTTCTATTTCTCCTGGGGCATAGTGCACTCCGGGTTTTATCGACATGACATGAAACTATTATGCATGGTGTAGGGAAATGTAATGGCACAATTGTGTCAATTATTATGTATATGCAGTGCATCCCTCTGAGAGGAGGGCTGTCTATTGAAGTAGGCCTTTTGTATCTGTCCTATGCATTATAAATCCTTCTTTGAATGCTTGAACGGCTTACTGTTTTCAACCTTGTGATGAATTGGTTTTAAGAGAGCTGAAAAATAAATACATTGAAGATGACTGTTTTCTTTTACTTTAAAGTGTCTGTTTCTGACATGCCACATAAACTGTCTGAATGTTCAAAAGTGCTGTGGTTTAATCTGGTCCTGTTTGAAATATAAAAGAGTCCATAAACCAACTTTCTAAATGTCACCTCAGGAGAGCCGTTCTGATACCTATTATGAATTATAAATGTTAATTTGCCATTGAAGGCAATTTACATAGCTATGGGCTTATAAGATGTCCTCAGATATGTTTGCTTTTGGCCTCCGAATGAAATAATTCCCATTGTCAAAATTATACAGTACATGTAACAGTATCTTTTCTCATCTGGGAGAAGCTGTTCTCACATTCTCTCATATTTGTTGGCTTTCAAACAGTCTACATTTGCCATTTATGAGGAATCTATAAACATTACGCTCTATGGGTCATATTCAGAAATGTAGTGAAAGTTAATAATGAAAATGTGTCTTTATTCACACTGTCACTTTCGTGTCAGGGCTGTGCTGCAGGAGTGTTATGTACTGGCCGTCCTTTCAATCCATACCTCACATGTTCTGAATGTTCTACTGACAGGAAAGCAAACTTTAAGTATCACAATGTCTTGTAACCATAATAGTTAACCATGAAAATTAATGGTTCTGGCAAAAAGCTATAAAAAAGTCAGTTGAGAACAATATTAGACATATAAATATAACATTAGGAATTAATCATGAGTGACGCCCCTCTAGATACCAGGAAAAGCAGACACCATCTTAGGTGCAGGCAACACTTATTGGGGGGACTGAAATGTATACTGTTATAATTGAAGAATTACATCTACCTAAGGTGAGCTCTTGCAAAGCAGAGACCTGGTGAGTGTGAATTAATTTAAGTATTTATATGGAGTAGGGCTGCAACTGCAACAATAATTTTGATAATTGCTGAATCTGTCAATTATTTCTTCAATTAATTGATTAGTTGGGTTGCGTGGCCAATTTTTATTTTCTGTATTAAAAAAAAAAACAAAAAAAAACAAACATGTAATTTCACATTCTGCCCAATGTTGTCCTTCAGACATTGTACAATTTGAAGGCAATGAGAAAGGTATTAAATGCATCTATGTGGGATATGCTATACATTGTGCAAAGGATATATATTTTTTAAATAGTCCACTAAAGCTTTAAAGCTTTAAAGCAAAAGTTAAATCACTATATTAAAAATGCTAAAATAAAAAAAGGAGAAAAACAAAAGCACAAACTAAGTGTTAACTGGTAAGAGGTTGAATGTTTTGCAGTAACAAACATTCACTCATCTGAACACAGTAACATTACTTTATTCTGTAAATGTATGACATTTTTACATTTATATACAATTATATGTGATAACCATTACAGTTACTGCTCTCATTAAAAAAAACATAATTACATTTGTTTCCTAATATAGCTAAATATAGCATCAAACAACATATTTGATCAAAATGAATATTTTAGTCAGAGTTATTATGCTTTCTTTCTATTGTGCACTGTTTGATTGATGATCATGCACGGACTCACAATCATTCAGTGAAGTTTAATGGAAACTCACTTGCTGTCAGGACAAGCCTTTATGTAAATTGGAAACTTTTAACATTTACAGATAAGTATACAAAGGTAAAAATGTAATTTCTGTACTGAAGAAAACATGTCTGAAACACATTAAACAGCACATGCATCTGTTGCAGCATCTGACATGACCAGCCACATTAATACGCTTATGAGTTTGTTTGAAGCACTTAATATAAAACATTCTAATGTTTTGGACAACCTGGATCGTGCACTTTTCCCGCAGATCTCACTCTGTGACCTCCGCTGTTTCTCTGTATTTTATTCATAGAAATACGTTTTCACCATTGTGAAATGACATCACTGACGGGTTATCCACAGTGATGTCACAGACCCAACTAACTAATAATGAAATATGATTATTTTAATTATCGATTATTATTGATTTTATCTATTAGTTGTTGCAGCCCTGATATGTAGCAACTGTTAATCATGACTAGGACTATTCATCCAGCCTCAAAAAATTCACAATATCTTCGGCATAAAATACACACAGATATTGTACACTGTACAAGATGACTAACAACAGTAAGACTAAAACATAATGCCTATTAAACTACCCTCACAAGAACAATTTACATTGTTGGTCCTAGCTATTTTTCTGATGTCTGGAAACACTGTAGTACAGTATTTCTAATGCATGTGTTAGCTGGTGTTGACTGATGATTTCTTGTGCCAGAACACAGGCTAATTCATTTTCAATTGTTAAAAGGATAACTTAAAATTGTAATAACAATGCCTTAAATTTTGTTTTTATTATTGTTAAGACAGATGTTGGTAGCTGAACATCAGTGATTACTTGATTCAAGTTTTGATTAAAGAAGATCACATCAAAATAACTTTAGCGTATGTATGATAAAATGTGGTTAATAGTAGTAGAAATAAAACAATAAACAATAAATTAGATCTTGCTAGATGTTATTAATTTGTTCATATTCTGTGTTTATTTTTCATGTATATGAAATCTTCATTTTTGCAGATGTGGTACTCTATTTGACTGATGTTATATTGACCCATTTGGTCAATTTGCACTGTGATTTCCTTTCTGGTTTCTATTGCCTAGTTTATGACATTTATTGATATAGTCATGGATAAAAAAAAAGTGCACACTCCTTCAATTCTATGTTTTTATTTATCGTGGGTAAATAACAATTGGGTGGTCCTCAACAACCTCTAATTTCTTAAAAATCACCGAATGTGACAAATAAAACACAACAGATTTCATTCACTAGGTAGTCATTTTTCCTTAAAATGTAAACATTTAGAAACTAGGTGGGAAAAAATAAGTTTGTCCTTCCTACTTCCATAATAATTAAGAGAGCAATTAGCAGCCAGGTGTTACTAATGAAATGCACAAGATTAGTTAATTATAAAGAAGTGCTTTTGGCAGGTTGGTGTTCTGGAGCACTCAGCTGTGTATCTACATCATGCCAGTAAGAAAGGATATCAGCCATGACTTCAGAGAAGCAAGTGTTGCTGCTTATCAATCTGGGAAGGTCAGATTCAAACAATTTGAAATTCATAATTCTACAGTGACGAGGGTTGTTTACAAATGGAAAGCCTTCAAGACAGTTGCCAATCTTCCCAGGAGTTGGTGTCCCAGCAGATTTAGTCTAAGGTCAGCCTGTTTAATGGTCAGAAATATAAAGGAAAAACCCAAGAGCCACATTATGTGACCTACAGGCATATCAAGGACCTGTTTAAACTAATGTATATTTGTTTTAAAATGCATAACTTTTACTATGGTTACATCTGTCATCTACACTACTCCGGTGTCCAAAACATAGTCTTTTGGAAATGCTATAGAACCGTTTTAGTTTGAAATTGCTGGGGTTGTGTTTCAGTGTAAAAGGACCACAATGCAGACTTTTGAAAGTGACCTTTGAAAGGCATGGCTGTCCACTTTGGCTCCCTGATTGGGTCATCTGGATCATTTGCATATCCTTCCCTGATTCATCAAGCCCCTACTATATGACCATTATGCTACCTTACGACCGTATAAACAATAACATGGAAACTGAACTGCAAGTTTTGCTGGCTTTGTTGTCATTTTTAGCAGCCATTGTGCGGTTAGATTCTGTGTTTTACTTCAGCTGCCTACATGCACAAGAGGCAAGCTATGATTAGAACAATCAGCATCAAATCTCATTTCAAGTGGCGTAAGCCCAACATGGAACGCTGGTTTGGGGTTAGACCACAAAGAACTAGTGCCTGGTGAGACATGTTTGTAAGTGTTCCCTAAATCTGTCCAGTATTTCGCCGCATTTGTTTTGACATGACTCCAAATCAACATCTTCGACTGCCATGACCACCTTGTAGTCATTAATTATGTTGAGTAAAAATTCCACCTCATCATCTGTCCACACGAAGACGTTCTCGATTTTCCTCACCATCATACTCATTCTTGTACCTGCCAGTGACCAACAGCAGACTTCCTGTTTACACTTGTATGCACATGCCCAGTGTGCATGAATGGTCATGTGACGTGTTTTCATCGTGTAGTGATGACAGAGTGTTTCCGAAACTCTGTGGAAACGCCAGTATGGACGTGGATAGTTTTCATTTTATAACGCCATTTTAAAATGAATGTAATAAGTGCAAATAGGGCCTAAGACAGCTAAATCAGAAAAAGACTGAACAAGTATGGCTTTCATTGAATGGTGGCTAGGCAAAAGCTCTCCAAAACAATGTGAGAAACTGATAAACTCCTACAGAAAGTGTGATTTCCAGTTAGTCAGAAACTTCAGGTTATTTTTGCAAAAGCTGGTTCCACATGTTCCTGAACTGTATGGTATCATTTGTTTTTCCCACCTTATTTTTTAATGTTGGTTTACTTGGGGGGTGGCTACATATTGAAATCTGTTGTGTTTTGTTGTTGTTGCTGTCAGCTGAGGTTATTTGTCCATTTATAGAACTTTTTAGAAGTGCACACAATTGCTATTTGTTCCTGATAAATAAAAGCATAGAATTGAAGGAGAGTATACTTTCTTTTCCTTATGACTCCATATATATATTTTTGTATGTTTTGATTTTGTTTTAAACCTTTCTCCTCACAAGGATGCTTGCTCTGGGTCAGATATGTTGCAGTCGGGATGATAACGATGTTACTAAGAGTGAATTGGAAAGCTTCATTTGTAATGATGACTTTGAAGCTGTGCAGTTTCTGGATGCCTGGTAGGAGACAGCTGTTGTGCCCTTAAGCAGAGTCATTTTGTTCTGTTGAGATTCTGTTGGCATAAACTTTAGCAGTGGGGGCTCCATAATGCCAGCTAGAAAAAGAACAGTTGAATAAGAAATGGTATTTTCATTAGGACCTAAGCATGTAACAATGAGAGTTTATTTAGCATTGCTGAGTTGTGCTAAAGCAGCGCTCCCAATTCGTTACATCTGCAGGCTGTATGTGATGCATTGAATAGACTGGTTAATAAAGTACGCTATTGGAAATAAAGTCACTTATTTTATGAGAAGTGAAATAAACTTAATCAAGCCTACACTACCACCTTTGAAAAACTACCTCTTTTATTCAAACTATGAGAGGTTATGGAGTTTAAAAAAATACATTTCTACTAACTATGCCGTTTTTTCACAAGCCAATATTACCATAGCATATTACCATACCAGCTCAAGAAAAAGACAGCAAAAAGACTGTTCACAAGTAGCTGGAATAACACTTATGCCTAGTGTACATGTTATGATTTTCCGAATTCGCAGAAATGGTGTTGTGTGCTAGCAATTAGGGATTTATGCATTTTGCTAATTTTCTTGACATTAGGTCTAAATCTAACCTAATCTTTTTGTAAGATTTATATCCATTTCCTTAACGTGTGTGTCTTTTTAACCTTCCAGCTATTCTATTTCACTATCCTTTCTTACTCACCATTGTTTCTTACCAGCCTTTCCAGTCTATTGCCTTTATTAATGCTATTTTCCCTTACCTCCATCACCTTTGTGTCTTTTCCTCTCTATTTTCAACAGGCCTGTTTTCTGTCTTTTGTAGTTGAATCCAACACTGTTTAATGAAGCTTAATTAAGCTGATTAAGTTCCCACAATCTTTTTGGTGGCTGTCTGCAGAGGGATTAAGGAGCAAAGGGTGGAATATGAAATGACATGTGATTGTTATGCGCACAATGTCAGATGTTCAGGGACTTTACAACTAGCTAATCATCTCATCAATGGCACTAATGAGCAGTTGTCAGCCGAAATGAAAATGCAACAGGAACAGTACAAAAGACCTCAAAGTGCACAACAAATGTTCAGAAGAAGGTGTGGATAAAGAATATAGAAAATTGGGCAAAAATGGTGATGGCAGACATGTGAATGTGGACAAAGAGAGAACAATGGTAACAATTGAATTTAGGTCTTATAGTATCATGTTTGACATTTGCCTTTTTTTATTTATTTATTCATGTAGCCTGGTGTTAAGCTTGAACTTTTACAAATGACCATTGTCAAACTCAGCCACTTGTAAATCTATATTCACATTTTTACAACACCAATATACTTTTAGTATTAAAAAAGGAAAGGTGGAGAGCATACAAGTTATTTTGTTCAGCATGTTCAAATTTGAACACCAACTATTATAGATCCATCTGATTATATTGAGAGCACAATAAATAGATGTTTATCCCTGGATGTACCCTGTAATGTAATGCAAATTACTATGATCTCATATCAGCCATTCCCAGTAGTTGTGTGAATCAAGAGCAGATGTTCATTTGGGGGCCCTAGGCAAACTACAGGAATGGGCCCTCATTTCAGTGTTTTAATATAAATTGTATTTTATTTATTTTTTTAGCATAGGTTATTTAGAAGTAAAATGACTTGTAATTTGCTTTAGATGAAAGCATTTTCAAACTGACAGTTTTAGTATTTACATTTACATTTATTCACTTAGCAGACGCTTTTATCCAAAGCGACTTACAAATGAGAAAGATACAAGCAAAGTGATATCAAGATACCCCAATATACAAACTCCCAAACAAAGTGCAGTAATAATTTGGATATGCTAACTCCTTTTACATTTCCAAGCAGCAGCTTGTGACCACAGATAATAGATACAATAAGTCTAGTAGCTTGTTTTTAGAGGTTTTAGATGTACCTTGTTCAACTGTGTTTGAGGTAATATAATTATGCAGGTTTGACAGGTTTCAGCAAAATTTCCAACCCAACTACGTTTCAAAAGCCACATAAAAGGCCAATAACTAGCCAAGAAAATTGGGAAGGAAAAGAAAGTGGGTTTCTTCTTTTTCTCAGCCTCTCAGCAAGTGACATAGCTTTTTTATATTTCTGATGTAGAGACATCACTCCATAATCACTCTTTCCCTCTATCAATCTTTACAATGTATCTTACAACTGGTTCTGTGCATCTTGGATCCACTGAAGATATACTTTCCTTTCATGTGACCTTTTTTTTTTTTTTTAGATTTAAATCCAATTATTTATTATTAAACAGATCTTTGCAGCTGTGCAGTATTTTTAAACTCTGTCTGTCTAGATAGATAGATTCTGTCTGTCTAGATAGATGGATATCATCTGTGTAAATAGATATTGTCTGTCTGTCTGGATAGATAGATAGATAGATAGATAGATAGATAGATAGATAGATAGATATCGTCTGTCTGGATCGATAGATATCGTCTGTCTGGATAGATGGATATCATCTGTGTCTGTCTAGATAGATATATAGATAGATAGATAAAAGATATCTATCTATGTATCTCTCTAATAGATAGATAGATAGATAGATCTCTATCTAGCTATAGATATATAATCTCTCTATCTATATATCCATATAGTTATAGGATATAGATGGATAGATATGAGATATATATATTAGATGGAAAGATAATCTCTCTCTCGTATGTATGTATGCATTTCACACACAACCATACACAGTATGACATTTAGTGAAATGCTTTAAATTCTTACCACATAATTAATGCAAGTGCATATTGTATCTGTATTGTTAAATCTCTGTATAAATTAAATAAGCAGGATGTAGTTTGAATTAAGAAACCCCTGTGAATTAGCTGGGTCTATTGTAAGTAAATAGGTATTTGAAGAATAAACAGGTATCAGACAAGAAGCCATAGGCATCAGGCAAGAAGCCACAGGTATCAGAAAAATCCAACAGCTATTGCTGTTAGTCCAGTTTTGGCTTTACTTGCCAGCATGCACAATGTGAATATCCGAGTTGCTATTTTCAAAGGGTACTGATGAATGCACCACAAAAAGTGCTCGAACAAAAAGCCTTGATGGAACTGTAGGAGGTTCGGGTCTAAAATGATCTCTCCTGGCCAAGGCAGCCCAAGTCCAAGATGGAGCTACAGTAAAGTGAATATGCTGCATTCCCTTCCCTTTTTTGAGCATCTTTTGCTCATGACTAGGTGCAGCCCCAGGCCAGCAGCCTGCTGGGTGCTCCCACTGCCTTTAGAAGCCTGGGAACATACAGTACATTACAGGATACAATGGGATCATGGGAGTAGGATACAATTTGAGTTTTGCAAGCAGCATTGTCAGTCCTAGACAAAAATAAAACGCACATATCCAGCATCACATCTACATCTACCTCATCTCAACTTTGTTCTGTTTATCGCATTAATTTGCAAGTACTTACTGCACAGCTCAATATGTGGTACATAAAGAGCATACTGTACACATGACATTTTTGTATATGGTTTTGTGAATATTAAATTCAGGATTTTGGCTTAGGTCAGTGACAATCCTGAAACCGTGTAGTAAAATAAAGCACTGTTTAATTTTTCAACATTAACTGTTCAGTAAAGACAAATATTAAACATTTAGGAACACCTTTTTCATTGGAATAGGGTTTTGTAAATGTTGGACTAAAAAAGCTAAATAAAAAAACCTAATTAAAATAGGAATGTCCTCAGGCTGTTGATTACTACAGTGCAGTCTTCTTCACTATCTTATTCCTCACCTGCCTAAAGTTCTTTTTTTTTAAAGAAGCAATGCATTATATTTTTCATTTGTTTGTGCTTTAGTCACAGTATTTTAATAATAATGAATTTGAGTTAATCCATTCAATGTGTTGGTCCACTAGTGTGTGTTGTCTTAAAGATAAACCAGCCTTCATTCTGCCTGTTGTCACTTTTCTTAACTCTTAATGTAAAATTTTACCCCATCTAGCCATACAGCTTGTGTCCCAGTCTTGCTAAATGCTTGTTCTTCACAGAACACTTCTAGGCCTAACGGTCAAGAATAGAATTAATGGTGCTCTTCATGAGAACTCATTGTATAAAATAAACATTACATATAATTGCTGAAATGTTTCACTCACCATGAAACAATATTCACTCTTCAGCTCCCTGTATCCAAGTACTTTACTGATGCCTTATATCATATCGAAAAATGTAATTGTCAGAGTTCCCTTTCAAAGGGAACTTTGACATTGCATTTAGCATAACGGTATGGGAACGCCTTGCGCGTTTGACCAGTATCTGAAGCTTGTGTAAAATCATGCCTTTACTTATAGGCCTGCCATGATCAGGTGACGTGGCAATTAAGCAGGACGCATAATATATATATGGCACCTGTGAACCACGCCGACAGCCTTATTATCTTCAGCAAGACTGCATGTCTGTTGTGTGTGTGTGAGAGAAACAAAAGAAACACTTCCTTTCTACTCTATATTTCTCAATATCTCTCAAATTTTCTATCCTTTTTTAGAAAAAGAAAGAAGAGAGTGAAATAATGAGCGAGAGAGATTTCAGGAAGTGTGTTCCGCCTTGCTCCCATTTCATCACGGGAGGGGACGAACACAATTTCTGCGTGAAGTTGGGTTTCAGAGCCTCGCGGATCTGGGCCAGCTGCTGCCGAGGCAACCAGCCGGCTCAGGTCCTGGGGTTCTCGTATGGATTTGGAAGAGGAGCCAGAGTCGAGCGCTGCTCTCTCTTGCTCTGTCTTCTTGGTCCGGCTCTCCGCCTGACTTTAGAGCTCGCATCGCGACTCCTCCTTCTGCTATGAAAAGCCAAAACACCCTCGCTGACGCCGAGGAGGTGGTAGAGGGTGCAAATGCACCAGAAACCGACAGCAGCTCTCAAGCATAGGTGCCACTAGAGCGCTTCAAAAGTTGAATTTAGACTGACCCGGGGAAGAGGAAGTGGCTCATAGCAGGTTGGATGAGCGCTTCCTCTCCAGTGAAAATAAATATAAAGCTCCCTCACCCTGCAGAAAACTCCCCTTTTTTCCGGAAGTGCATGATCAGATATCACATTTCTGGAGCAAACCATACACTAGCTGTGTTTATAACCCTGCAATGTCTGATTACTCAGCCATCATGGGGGGTGAGCAGCACAGCTATGTAGTGATGCTCAGCCATCATGGGGGGTGAGCAGCACAGCTATGTAGTGATGCCAAAGGTGGAGGAGGCACTTGCGAGCCACCGCTCTCCATCAACAACAGGTAATTTAGGTAGGCCAACTTTACCTTCGAAGACATGTAAGGCCACTTCGGCATTGGTGGGCAAAGCCTATGTGGCAGCAGGTCTTGCTTGTTGGTCCCTGCATACAATGGCAGTGTTGCAGGCCTACCAAGCAGACCTGCTGAGTGAGCTAGATACTGGTGAGGAAATTGGGCCTGAGCTGCGCCGTGCCACAGATTTATCTCTCCAGGTGACCAAACAAACGGCCCGTCATATCGGCCGTGCAATAGGTAGCCTGTTTGTGGCTGAGAAGCACCTATGGCTCATCCTCTCAGGGTTGGGGTACAAAAATAGGGTCTCCTTGCTGAACGCCCCTGTTAAACCGTCTGGCCGGTTTGGCGGTGTGGTCAATGCCATCGCTGACAGGTTTTGCGTGGCAAAACAGCAAACGGCAGCATTCAGCCAGTTCCTTCCCCTTTGTGTTGAGTTCGCATGGCCCTCCATGAGTGGAGCCCAGGCCAGTGAAGCTGGTGCGATGGAGACGCAGAAGACGAGTGTGGCGGCCCGCTTCCCCCCGCAGAAAGCCAGGGGGGCCAGGCGGCCACAGCCTGCTAAGAGGCCTGATCTAAGAATGATCATAAACACAAAGCAGGCAAGGAAGGAATGGTACTGAGGGGCCACGGAGGGCTGTATTGGGGGGCATGAGGCTGCTAGGGCAAGTAGCCCCTAGTGCTGCTGTAGGGCCTGCCCTGGCCGTGGCCATCTCACATTTTCATTCTTGTCTGCTCAGCGAGCTGTCAAAGGGCGATGAAAATCTAATGCTTCCCTTCCAACAAAATGTGAAAAAGCTAACATCACCGAAAGACCATTTGACAGCATGGAAACTACTGCTAAGTGTGTCCCTATGGGTTCTAACAACCATAGAAAAGGGTTACCAGGTCCAGTTCAGAGCTCAACCCCCCTGGTTCAGAGGTGTGCTCACCACAGTTGTCCGCACAGAGCAGAGCCCAATGTTAGCACAGGAAATAAGTTCCCTTTTGGACAAAGGGGCCTAAGGGAGGGAAGATTTTACAGCTGTTATTTCCTGGTCCGCAAAAAAGATGGAAGCATGCAGATCTAAAATTGGCCGCATTATCTGAATCGTACTCTTCAGACATATAGGTTCAAGATGCTGAAGCTCAAACTTATCGTGCCACAGATTCAGTCTGAGGACTGGTTTGTGACCGTGGATCTGAAAGATGCATACTTCCACAAAGAAATATCACCCAGCCACAGGAAGTTCCTGAGGTTTGTGTTTGGAGAAAACGCATACCAATTTTGTGTTCTTCCCTTTGAGCTAGCTTTATCCCCTCACACCTTCACAAAGTGCAGGGATTCTGCTCTGGCTCCCTTGCGACTCCATGGCATCCGTGTACTAAATTACCTGGATGACTGGTTAATTCTAGCACGATCCAGGGAACAGGCGGTTCAACATTGAGATGTTGTTCTTGCCCACATGAGGAGCTTGGAGGTCAGGTTGAACCTCAAGAAAAGTATGCTTTCTCCAGTGGACAGAGAACAACTTTTCTATGGGTTATATGGGCTTCTACTATGATGAGATCATGTCTATCCCCAACATGCATACAATTGATCCTATCAACTTTTAAGCAAGATAAAGCTGGGTCTGGGCATCCCCTTCAGCCTTTACAAGAGTAATCTGAGAGTAATCATTGTCACACGGGGATGCCTATGTGCTCTGAGTATTTGTAGGTTCCCACAGTTCCTAGCCTCGGGTCACAATCTAGGGCGTCCCTCACGGGCTGGGGTGCAGTCTTAAAAGGCTATCCAGCTCACGGTCTTTGGCGCAGCCCTCATCTGGAGTGGCATATAAATCCCCTAGAGATGCGGGCCGCATTCCTAGCACTGAAATTCTTTCTTCCTCAGTTGAGCGGTCACAATGTGCTAGTTGTGTCCGACAGCACAGCTGTGGTCTTGTATCACACCATGGTGCACACGTGGCCGAGGTCACATCTGTGTCCTTTCCCCCCGATCGCTCTGCTCCCACACGTTCTAGCAAAAGTTTGTCAAGACCATCTACGTCTGCTGCTAGTAGCACCTTATTGGCCAACTCTAATATGGTTCTCGGAGATAATGTCCTTGCTTGACGGCACTCCTTGGGAGATTCACATCCGCAAGCTCCTACTGTCTCGAGCCGGAAGGCTGATTTATCACCCGCGGTCAGAACTATGGAGACTGTGGGTCTGGCCCCTGAGGGGCACCAGCTTATAGAATCTGGTCTCACAACTGGGTGCCTACATCAGCTGCCCACCCTGTGGTATTGCAGGCCTCCATTCCTCAAACTGGAACAAGAGGGGATGCACCTGCTTTGTCCGGTAAGGGCTCTCTGTACTTACGTCCACCACTCCGGCCAGTGGCATAAGTCAGAGCAGCTGCTGGTCTGCTTTGGTGGTGACGGTAAGGGTGATGCTGCGTCAAAGCAGCGCATCTCTAACTGGATAGTGGAAGAAATCTCTATGGCTTATGAGGCGCGCGGTCATAAGAGCTCATTCCACTAGGGCGGACGCCTCCTTGAAGGCTTTGTCCAAATGGGTGTCCTTTCAGGATGTGTGTGCGTCTGCAGGGTGGTCTACGTCACACACATTCACCCGGGTACTTTTTGAACAGGCCATACCCTCGGTATGACTGAGTGGGTATTCTTGTTCCCATACTGTTATGCTAAATGCAACAGTGAAGTTCTTTTTGAAAGGGAATATTGGGGTTACGTATGTCATACCAGGGCAGGCCTGTGAATTGTGTCTTTGCTTCAGATAATAGAGGCTGTCTGCGTGGTTCACAGGTGCCATATACATACCATGGGACGTGCTTAATTGCCGCATCACCTGATCATGGCAGGCCTTTAAGTAGAGGCATGATTTTACACAAGCTTCAGATACCGGTCACGTGCGCAAGGCATTCCTATACTGTTATGCTAAATGCAACGTTTCGTTCCCTTCTCAGGGAACAGGGTTATGTACATAACCCCGACGTTTTCAACACAAAAATGACTGATGGTTGTTAAACTGCACAAGTTAGGTAATGGAGACTAAATAAAAATGAAAATATAAATAAATGTTTAAGCAGCCATGTTATATACAGCAGCTGAAAATACAAGAAAAAGAGTATGAATTAGCATACTGCTCACCTTCACAATGAAGGGGATACTGTGGGAGACAGAAGAACTCTAAGATTACAGTTTCAGAATTACAGGTTCTCCTCTCATTTTCTGTTATTATGACATTACAACATATTAGTTATAAATTGTTAGGCAGCCAGTTAGTCCGTTCCTAATACATCAACATTTATGAGTGGAAATGTCAATCTAAAAGTGAAATATGTGATATGTGATATGTTAGTCTGTACTAATTATGTTAGTAATACTGTGTGTCACAGTGAAGCACTGTACATACTTGGGAAAGGAGATGAGCGGTTTATTTAGATATTGTAGTAGATGGCCGAAGCACTTTTGTTGGTAATGTACTAATTTTAACTTTCCCTCCACATTTACACTTTCAGTCCATCACCCGCATTGATGGTTAAGAAAATATAGACAATATACAATGCTTCGATCGCATGCCTTATTTTTGCACTTGATCACAAAAATACAATATACTGTACAGTATGTATTGCAAACTAAATCTGAGTGACCAGTGTGAAAGCAGATATCATTTTTCTTTGGACAGAATATTACATTTTGGATGTTTCACTTTCTGATAAACAATGCTCCTCACTGCTGTCTAAACTGCTTGGACTAAAAGGCTAAGAGTAAACATACATGGAATGTTCACGAAGAAAAATGTTAACTATAGTCCAATATTTCCACTGACTTTCACATAAATATTTAATGGTTCTTATGTTTTGTTTAATTTTTTTTCTTTGGAGCCAATGTTCCTCTCTCTCTCTCTCTCTCTCTCTCTCTCTCTCTCTGTCTGCTTGTGTGTGTGTGTGCATGGTTTAATAACCCCCATAATCCGCTCAGTTGTTACTCAATTATTATTCCTCATTGATTTTCATCATAGCATATGCAACCACCCATGAATCACCCTGGGCCACTTCACTCACACATGCAAGCTGATGCTACACCACCCAATCGATTTACTGCTATGAGCATACATGAACAAGAACCACTTTTGTGGAAGTGTATTAGCATTACTTTCAACACACCATTCTGATTTTATGTGAAGTAGAAATGAGTTTTCCTATTCTATTCCTAACTCTCAATTGCATTAGGGGTTGATCATTTTAGAAATCCATCCATCCATCTACTTATTTACTATGAATCACAATGAGACATGCCCTCACACATATTCTTGCAAAAAACAATTGTTAGAATTTTAACGAGTAAGAATACATTTGTTTGATTTCATATCTGTGGTAATCAAACTACAATCTGAGCTCTTATCCCATCAGATAAAATGGTACAAACTTATTTGGATAAATTATATTTAAAAAAACTTAAATTAAGTGTTTACAACATGTGGGACCATCTTTCTTTGCTCTAAGGTCTATAGACTCTTTCTTTGCACATTCCTCACTGGGTGGTATCGCATGCTGTGAAATTTCTTCACTCCAGAGACTGCTTGGCAATTAAACTATTTTCAAAGTTTGTCACAGTGGAATGAAACTACCAAGAAAATCCATTAACACAGATTACCTGTAGGCACAGCTTCAGTGCCATGGCTTGTGCTGTTCTGGGTAAATAAATGCATGGGCAAACTTTGTAAAATGGTTTATGACAGTGATCCATAACTACCCTGTGTTGCTGAAAAATCTATGTAAACTAAATTCATTAGGCATGCTGGCCTGTTTTGCCTATTACAACTATATCTTCTGCACTGAGCAGATTAATATGTTGTTAAATTAGGGAAAAAAATATGACAACCACCATTGAGCATCCACAGTTTTCTATTTCAGCCCTTTATGATTTATTCTTGCATCATTCTTTGCACAAGTAGTGTTCTTCCTTTAAATACAGGAGCAGTAAGCATTTCTATAACCTTAGACCATCTATCAGAGCAAGTCCAAGTTGCACAAATGTCTGTCTGCCTTACTCCTTCTCATCAAAATGTGCTAGAATACAGTATTGACCTTTTAAATGGAATATTGTTGGATAGCCATTAATTATCCTCTGACCTGTATGAATCCCATTTCACAGCCCCTAAAATGTACAGTATATATGGGTCAATGTCCAATAAGAGGTCAAATGCTGCCTAAGTCATGAAACTTCTCAGGCAAAGAAAACGGGCTTTGTTCTGAATCTAGCTCAAAACTGAAAATCTCCTACTTAGGTTGAATCTTATGTGTACTAATACCTGAATTATTCTGAAAATATCAAGTGTCACGTCTCCGCTACGGCGGAGAAGGAGATAGGACGCAAGTGCAGTAAGAACAGTTCTTTTATTTACATAAAGTGTCACACAGTATAATCCACAACATAAATCCAAAAGAGGTAATCCAGAGACAGGCGAGGGTCAGGCGATCATGCAGACAACGTGAACAGGGTTAAGC
>JAFFST010053755.1:5902-16107 GCA_022414735.1 Noturus placidus | reverse complement strand
GGTGGAGGCATGAACGCTGACCTTAACTGAGGCAAGTGAGGCCTGCAGTTCTTTGGACGTTGTTGTGGGGTCTTTTGTGACCTCTTGGATGAGTCATCGCTGCGCTATTGGGGTGAGTTTGGGCGGCCGGCCACTCCTGGGAAGGTTCACCACTGTTCCATGTCTTCGCCATTTGTGGATAATGGCTCTCACTGTGGTTCGCTGGATTCCCAAAGCTTTGGAAATGGCTTTATAACCCTTTCCAGACTGATAGATCTCAATTACTTTCTTTCTCAATTGTTCCTGAATTTCTTTGGGTCTCGGCATGATGTGTAGCTTTTAAGGATCTTCTGGTGGACCTTACTGTGTCAAGCAGCTCCTATTTAAGTGATGCCTTGATTGTGAACAGGTGTGGCAATAATCAGGCCTGGGTGTGGCTAGAGAAATTGAACTCAGGTGTGGACAACCACAGTTATAGTATGTTTTAACAAGGGGGGCAATCACTTTTTCACACAGGGCCATGATGGTTTGGATTTTTTTTCACCTTTAATAATAAACACCTTCATTTACAAATTGCATTTTGTGTTTACTTGTGTTGTCCTTGACTATTGTTTAAATTGGTTTGATGTTCCGAAACACTTAAGTGTGACAAACATGCAAAGGAACAGGAAATGAGGAAGGGGGCAAACACTTTTTCACACCACTGTATTTATACCATACAATTATATTATTAGTGGAAAATCCTCTGCATATTTTATTTGGTTTGCAGTAAATTATTATAAATTGGAAACTGTAACACACTGTAATATATGTGCAGGTAATTGTGTTTTATGTATCTTTCCAGTAATATTTTAAATAAATAGTCAAATTTATGTAAATTTAGAATTAAAATATGCCACATTTACCAATTTGGCTGATGCTCTTTTCCAAAGCAAATGAAACAGGATACAGCTGAGCTTTTGACGGTTAGTTTTGAGTTTTGCTAAAAGATCAATGACAACAGTTAGGTAGTGCTTGGATCTGAGCTCACAAACTTCTAATCTGTAACGCAAAGGTGTAACCACTAAGCCAACACTTCCCTCAACTCACTCATATTGATTCCACTTCTACTGTGAACGTCATACAGTAGAAAGATGCAAAGATGATTTTTTTTACTAGCATATATCCTTAACCTCAAAGAAGGTTTGTGTTCACCTAATATAGTCCCTAAAAAAGGGGGCACACAAGCGATCCAATAATTTTTAGAAACTGACACAGAGAATATTTACCATTCTCACATTAAACTGTAGATAGCCCACTATCTTAGTGGTTAGCAAGTTCACCTCACACCTCCAGGGTCCAGAGTTCGAGGCCATGTGTGTGCGGAGTTTGCATGTGTTCCTCGTGCATCGGGGGTTTCCTCCCCCAGCCCAAAGTCATGCGTGGTAGGCTGATTGGCATGTCTAAAGTGTCCGTAGTGTATGAATGGGTGTGTGAGTGTGTATGTGATTGTGCCCTGCGATGGACTGGCACCCTGTCCAGGGTGTACCCCGCCTTGCACCCAATGCTTCCTGGGATAGGCTTCAGGTTCCCCGTGACCCTGAAAAAGGTTACCTGGTAGAGGATGGATGGATGGATTGATATCCCACTATGCAATGCAATGCACTGCTCTAGTTGCTCAATTGTTTACAATGCAATTCTGTAAAATAAAAATAGTATTTTTCTGTAAAATAAATACTGTATATTTACAGCATTGTTTTTTTACAGAGTAAGATTCTGACGGGTCACAAATGTAGGTTTCAGATGAGCTTACTAGTAATTGTCATCTTGGTCTGGTGTCTCTGTTACTGTTACCCTAGTTGATGCTCATGTAGGAAAGTCTATAGAGTAAATAGTGAATCAATGAGTGATGGAGCAATTTAAAACATGTATGTGTGTTTGTTATTGTTAGAAACAGAAAAGCTTTTTCTCTATTTCAAATTCACATTGGCTCGACATTTTTACTATATAAAGGTCGTGAATTAGTGGATAGTAAGCATAAGGTGGGGTTAGTGAAGTATTTCTAATTCTTTGTAGTTCAGTTTCAGTTTTTCACATCTGATGTGTTGCCTCTTGAAGAAGTCAAGCTTCCTCTCAAAGGAGGACCCATACTTCCCCAGAGACATTGTTTATTCATGTATCAGATTTATTTTTGCAAATGCAGCCTCCCTGGAATCACCATGCATTTATTACTGAGTGTAATGAAAATTTAATTCACATACAGAAGGCATGTATGTATCGTTTGAGTGGGGTAAACTGTGAGTCAGACATTCCCGCATCCTCATATCCTTCACTTGCTATATATATATATATTGTTTCAAGTGTATGTATGTGTGTATATATATATATATATATATATATATATCAGTGCCTTGCGAAAGTATTCGGCCCCCTTGAACTGTTCGACTTTTTGCCACATTTCAGGCCTCAATCATAAAGATATAACACTAATTTTTTGTGAAGAATCAACAACAGGTGGGACACAATCATGAAGTGGAAAGAAATTTATTGGATATTTCAAACTTTTTCAACAAATAAAAAACTGAAAAATTGAAAAAAAGTCGAACAGTTCAAGGGGGCCGAATACTTTCGCAAGGCACTTGCGATATATATATATATTTAAAAAAATAAGTTTGTGTAAGTTTCCTCAAATACTTTGAGGAAATATTCAGTCTTGTCCTCAATGAGACTGAGTAAATAAGAGAACCTGGTTTCCTCATCCTCAAATTTCCTTATATTCTCAATTTTTTAAAAAACACAATACTGTATATTCACACAAATTTATTTTTTTTAAGAACAAGAAAAATTATATATTTTTTTTCTAAATTAATCTGAAGCATTGTGTACTATACATAAAGCTTATTTTATTATTATTATAGTTCAGCTGTGTTGGGATACCTTGAATAAGGGGAAAAAAAATGTTTCCAATATTTCTCATGATATGAGTGTGTAACAAATATAATTCAATAGCCTCTTTCTAGACATTTCAAGCGTGGTCACACTTAAAATTGTCTTTTGCATTTGGCAGATATTTTGCAAATAATATGCATTTGAAATGAGCAAAAAGTATATGCCAAAAACATAAGACAATTCAAATTGGACATTAGAGATAGATAGATATTTGTAACCTTATATTTTCACTTGCTACGTGTGTAGAGGGCTGGAGGCAGGGCAGCTTAATTTATTCATTATTTTCTTGTATTCCATCATGTATGACTGCTTCTTCTTGTGCATTGTTTTTACCATATGTGGTACTAATTAACAACAATTTATGACTCTGTTCATGCCATTGCCATTTCCTGCTAAGGTGAAGTTTTTCATATGAAGTAATTTATTAGCATGTCTTTGTGTTACATAGCATTGATAAATTCCACTACAGATTTGTTTCAGAATATTTGATACAGTGGGGGAAAAAGTATTTGATCCCCTGCTGATTTTGTACATTTGCCCACTAACAAAGAAATGATCAGTCTATAATTTTAATGGTAGGTTTATTTGAACAGTGAGATTTTTTTTAAATTATTAAAAAAAATTTATAAATTAATTTGCATTTTAATGAGGGGAAATAAGTATTTGATCCCCTCTCAATCAGAAAGATTTCTGGCTCCAAGGTGCCTTTTATACAGGTAACAAGTTGAGATTAGGAGCACACTCTTAAAGGGAGTGCTCCTAATCTCAGTTTGTTACCTGTATAAAAGACACCTGTCCACAGAAGCAATCAAGACAGAAGACTGCTCTGTTGAAAACTGTATGCCTAGTGATCGGATAGACAATGAGGCTAAATAAAGGTATGGCAGAGAGAGATAACATGTTAATTATTTTAGCACATGTAGGTGATCTGTAAAAGGTAAAAGTGTGCTTAAAATATCATATTGCACCTGAAAAATTCAGGTGTTTCAGAATTCAGAATTTTCAGGTGCAAAATTCAGAATTTTTCAGGTGCAATCAACTTCTGCTGTAGTGTTTCTTTATTGCGATCCTATTCATTACACATGGCCTAATAAATGCAGTTTAGCAGCATATTGGATCAGATAAAGAACTGAAGTGTGTAGCTGTGGAGATATCAAGGATTGGTCTGTAAATGAGGAACTTTAAATTAAGGTTACTGAAGATTGAAATATAGTAAAGTAATATGTGTAACGCAAGGCAACTATCTTCATCTGTGTCTCAGTTAGTTCCAAATATTTGTATCTGTAGCTGTATTCAGATATAAACCCAAAGTGTTTCCAATATGTTGGAGAACCCAGAGAGGTAGAAATGCCAGCAGTGTCAGCATGGCAAGACCTCATCTTCATTCACTTCAGAGATGTGCACTTGATGATTAATCTTTCTCGTGGGGTTATTACTTTTGTTTGAACCTGCCTGTATTTTTAGAATTTAGCTGATTCCTTTTCCCAAAATAGAAATAAACTACTATCTTTATATATACCACTGTGACCATAAGGAGACAGTTAATGAGGACCGCCACATACTCATGTTAATAAATATGGTCTTTTTTTTAACTTATGCACATATGAAAGTAAAATCAACCTGTTCAACCTGTGTGATATAATTAATTAATTTGTAATTGTTGAGGCAACATATGGTGCAGGTGTATGCTCTACTAGTCACCAGCTTAGCCTGGTTATACAAACTGAGACCTGGGATGATTAATATATTGTATGCAGTCATCAATGCAACGTTGAATCAAGCTTTCTACTGTTACATAGTAATGATTGTATTGAGTTTTGTACCATGTAAATTCCTGTTGGTCCATGGGTGACTTTTTTTATATAATTGGTTCCTCACTAATTTACCTACATAGCTTTCCTGTTGGATTCACTGTTACTGAATAACAGGTAGTAGTTTCTTAACGTTATTTAAATGACTCAATAATAAACTTGTTCTCAAGAGATTAATATTTTCTTGTATTAGGGTTTGTTCCACTGTACTTTTACAGTCTCTTCCCAATACTGTCAGTACCAATTTATTACTGCTTCACAGCCTTAGTCCAAAGTTATAATGTCAAGAGACATTATTTTCCATTTTCGCAAGTAGTAATTTTCCCAAAGTTTAAATATTAATAAGTTTATTTCATATAGCACCTTCCTCAGGCCCAAGGTTGTTATACAAAGTATATACACACATTTATACCCATAAACACATAAACATCCACGCGAGTAAATGTGTATATACACAAATACCCATAATCATACATGCATGAGTGTGTGTGTGTGTGTGTGTGTGTGGAACAACTGAGAGCTTGTAGTGTGAATATGTGCATCTTACGTTTAGATTTGAACAATGAAAGAGTTGAACATTCACAGAGCTATTGAGGCAAAGCATTCCAGAGTTTGGGAGTAGCATCAGTATAGTAACAGTCACCTATTGAATACATGGATGTGCGTGGAACAGAGAGAAGACCAGTATCAGAGGGACGGAGAGAGCAAGACGGGAGGTAGGGATGGAGAAGTTCATAAAGATAGAGAGGAGCAGGACCGTGCAGTGCTTTTATATTTTAAAATGACAAGTTTAAATTGAATGTCGGCAGATATGGGAACCCAGTGCAAATGGTAGAGAACTGGGGTTATGTGAGCAGATTTTTTTAGTGTGAGTCAGTAACCGGGCTGCTGAGTTTTGCACGTACTGTAGCTAATTTAGGGAAAGTGATGAAAGACCAATGAACAGAGAATTGCAGTAATCTAAACGTGAGGTAATGAAAGCATGTACCAGGGTTTCAGCAGCACAAAAGCTAAGGGAAGAACAGAGATGAGCAATATTATAGATGTGAAAGAAGGCAGTTTTCGTTACAGATGAAATGAGAACTACATTTCAGTGAGGAGTCCATGATAATGCCACGGTTGCGAACAGTGTCAGATGGAAATAAGTCAGTGCCATCAATGGTGAGACAGAGGTCATTTACCTTACTTAGAGCAGCCTTTGTTCCAGTAATGAGGATTTCGATCTTTCACTGTTTAGTCTTAGAAAGTTAGCTGACATCCAGTGTTTAATATCGCCAAGGCAGTTTATTAGGGAAGAGGGAGGAAGTGGAGTAGAGGGTGGAGTAGAGGGTCTGAGATTGATCTGGGTGTCATCTGCATACATATATTGTAGGCCGTGGCGACGAATAATGGAGCCGAGTGGAAGGATATACATAATAAATAAGAGTGGACCTAAAAGAACCTTGGGGAACTCCCTGAGACACAGTAACAGTGTGAGATTTGAATTTGCCAATAGAGATAAAATGTTGTCTATTTGTGATATTTGAACAAGGCCAAAGGACTTCTGGGTCAAAAGAGGGTTATTTGAGGATGGGAGTAACTGTGGTAGCTTTAAGAGAGATAGGAACAATACCTGTGACCAGAGAAGTGTTTATTATATTAGAAATCAGAGCTGAGAGAGTGAGTAAACATGTCTTGAGAAATGGTGTATGAGCAGAGTCAAGAGAGCATGTAGAGGTATAAGATCTCTTATGTCTGATGGATCAATTGGGGTGAAACAATGAAAATGACTAAGATGAAAAAGAGGGGAGCCAGTAAGTTGACTCTCAGTTGAGGGATGAGGAGAAAGCTGTTCATAAGTGTTATCAATTTTATACTGGAAAAAGTTAAGGAAATCATTGCAAAGTGTAACCGAGCCTGTAAGAGTGGAGGAGGGTGACTGAAGTATTTTATTTACAATTTTGAAGAAGCAGTTTGGTTTACTAATGTCAGAGGTCAGGTAGGCTGATTTGGTGGCGTATAGTCTTTCTGTACTGTTTCATGTGTTCTGTGCATGCTTGGAAGTGAACAGTCAGGTCGGTTTTCTCAAGACTTTCATGGCTCTTAGTTCAGTGGTGTACCGTGGAGAGAGGTATGGGAAGAAGGAACAGATCAAGTAACTTGGGGAGCAAAAATGTTTAGGGTGTTAGAAATGAGATACTAGTTGGACACCAGTTCATTACATGAGCAGGAAGAATTAGGAAGAGAGGAGATGTGAAGTGCATCTGGAAAATAGAGTGGGTTAATGGAGTTCCATTTGTGATAACAAATAACAGGCATCTATGTTTTCATGTAGGGGTTAGAAAGCTGAACTCAATAAGCTTGTGATCAGAGATACCTAAAAGCGTGCCACAGAGGGGAGAGATGTTTAAGCCAGCAGTGCAAACAGTAAGAGAATTTTAGAGCAAACAGAGGATGCAATAGTGAGCAATTCATTCACTTCAGACAGAAACTGTAGTGCATGCTTAGGTGGTCGGTAAATCAAAACTATAAGCATAGGGACAAAATAAAACAATTTCAAGGCTAGAATTTCAAAGATGTAACTTTATTGATTTTAACAGGCAATCCATTCTTTGAAACAACAGCAAGCCCACCACCCCTTCCTTGGAGTCTAGGTTTAGCACATAACTATAATCAGAAGGGCAGGCTGTGTTTAAAATCATGTAGACATTTGGCCGTTTCCATGTTGATATTATACATACTCATCCATTACCTCCAGGCCTCTGGTCTATTGTTATTGCATAAAATATCTGCAACACATAATAGATTACTTACTTTTCAGTTACATCAAGTTTCCTATCAGATCATATTGCATCTTAAATCAATACTTCACTACTCTTATATGGTTATATTTGGCCAAATTATCCGTAAGTGCATGTGGTCCATGATTGTGAGGTTTATGTTGTGATATATATCCACTTATTTTTATTCTAATTGAAATCAATCATGAAAAGGCAGAAATTACCAAAATAAAAATGAACATATTGTAAGAATTTTGTATCTAAAAATGGCCTGGTTGATTTTATAATTGAGTTTTGTTTTGAGGGTTTGTTAGCTCAGAAATGTTCCAACCCTTTGCTGGATAATCTGACTGACAGATTTTCCAGTGATTTAAGATCATTGTGTTGCATCCCTGAACATTCAATAGTTAAAGTAAAAAAAAAAAAAATTGTGTTTGTTTGTTTGTTTAGTTCTCTTTTTTATTTTAGCAGTAAGCATACTTTAAAGATTAATTGAATGTAATTATCTTAGTTATTTTATCATTTTCATATTTTAAATTTAGTTAAATTTTAAACTGTTACACTCTTTCAATTAACATTCCATTTTGCAGATCATTCATTTATTCCAACATATTGTTTTTTTATGTGTAAAACAGGTGCTCTGTTTCTGAATTGCAGCAAACGGTGCTGATCACTGTGACTAAAGTGATGTAACCAAAGCTGTTCAGTCTCAATTTGCTTTCACTGCCTGGCTTCATGCCTCTTTTAGCATGTTAATTAAATCAGATATGCATCTTAATTACTCTAATTCGTCAATTATAATGTGATTATACCACATTACAACCAATAGATGCAAAACACCCATTTATGCATTTATAAAGACAATGTCTTGTGTATATTTAAGTCAGAGCAGAATAAGAGTGTAGAGGTTGCAAATGTGACAACTACAGGCATGATGTGTATGTCTTAATCACCATAAATCCAGTCAAATAACGATCATTTAATTCCTTCTGAATGACTAATTGAATGAATTGTTTGGTCTGCACAACTAGAAACTCATACTGCAATTATTTCCAAAATATATGTGCCTCTAAAATCTATTATGCCTTTATCTGGGGCACCAAAGAAAAAACTCCAGAAGCTCACAAGATATGTTGGAGGATTCATTATTTTTCTAACTTTCAGAATGACACGTCTACTTTATATCTACTTTATATATATTTTTATATCCACAAATAAACCACAATTCACTATTTTTCCATTAAATGAAAATGCACTTCTGGGCATTTACTATTGTTGGCATTCATGTGTTTTTCCACATTGCACAAAACACAATTACAAAGAAAAACAACATACCTTTATGTCATTCATAGACTGGCAAACAGTAGTCTTACTATCATCATAATTTGCAGGACTACACTAATATTATTTTTTTTATATTATTTATATATATGTATGTATATGTATATGTATATGTGTGTATATATATATATATATATGTGTGTGTGTAATATAGAATTCTCTAATATAAAACTCTTTTTAAAAAAAATCATTTTTCAACAGTTTCTCATGACCAGTCCATGTGGAATCAAAGCTTAGCTAACACAAATGTAATCAGATGCATATTTGTATAATAAGCCATGTAGTCAATAATAATTATTGCACTGATTCTCATAATAATTCTGTGTGCCTACTTGGTGTATGTCACCTTTGACCTGCAGGGATCCTTTCCACATAAATTTTCAGACAGAACATTTGACTTAGTCTTGTTTGAGTGTGTGGGAAGCAACACTGAAAAACTAAACAAATATGACAGAGAGAATGGGCATGCATTTTTCTGTTTTGGGGGGAAAGGAGAGACAGAAAGGGGGTTTCAGAGTATGAGACAGGAGAGGAGGCTAAGAGGCACTGTCCCTTGGGGACCTCATTATGTGGTATGCTTCCACCAGCCGTTGCTGTCTGGTGGAGCAGAGAAACAGGTTATGATGTAGTAGGTTGAGGGTACGGGGTTCAGAGTGCATAGCTGCAACTGACTCAGATGACCAACGTGGGTAGTCTACTACTAAAGTTCTCTCACCCAGACTGCTCTCCACAACCCACATGCAGATGGAGAGAATGATCTCTCAGACACTATCATTGAAATACTGGCTTTGAGTGCTTCTCAAGGAAAAGAGTTAAGGCTTACTGACTACTTTACTAGACATTGGTGAATTTGAGCTGCCCAAGTGTTATGGAAACATTCAGATCTAATGGGAAAGTATAGCTAAGTACTTCGCTAATTAATTGGAGTCATGTACATTTAACTCTCTTGCGTTTCCTTTTTTTATTTTGCAGGCTGAAACCCATTTGAACTTATGTTATACAGTGGTGTGAAAAAGTGTTTGCCCCCTTCCTCATTTCCTGTTCCTTTGCATGTTTGTCACACTTAAGTGTTTCGGAACATCAAACCAATTTAAACAATAGTCAAGGACAACACAAGTAAACACAAAATGCAATTTGTAAATGAAGGTGTTTATTATTAAAGGTGAAAAAAAAATCCAAACCATCATGGCCCTGTGTGAAAAAGTGATTGCCCCCCTTACTATAACTGTGGTTGTCCACACCTGAGTTCAATTTCTCTAACAGTAATAAAAATACTTTTTTTCCAGGGGAAGATTAATTAAATTACAGGGACTCATTATTTAAAAAGGTGTTCCACCCAACACAGTGCATGTTGATGTGGTGTAATGGACGACTGTAAGCTGTAAGT
>JAFFST010053753.1:379656-389657 GCA_022414735.1 Noturus placidus | reverse complement strand
TATATATATATATATATATATATATATATATATATATATATATATATATATATATATATGGAGAGAGAGATTAAAAATGTAATTTATTAAAAGTTAATTAATTATAAAAGTTTAAGTTTTATGTTTTCATATGAATACATGAAATGAAACATGACTGAATATTTCATCAATTAAAATTGCTTTATTTCATGTTTTTATATAAAAAATGTTCAATAAATTACATTTATGAATGATAGTTTTACTTAATATTTACTTTACTATATTTTTATATTAAAATCTATTAAGAATCTCCTAAAATATTATTTTATCATTCATGTAATATATTTTTTAATGTGTATATTTAAACGGAATTTTTTTTTTTTTTAAGTTTTATTTTGTAATTGTTACATTTAGCTTTGATGTATTTGTTAATCCGTTGATCAGTTCCATGGGGTTGGACCTGTACATTGATTGGTCACTTTTCTTGCTATAAAGTCGTTCTGTTTGTTTACTATCCGTTTATGGTCACAAATGAAAGATGGACTAGGAGAGATGGGATAGCAGTTAGCAGGTTGTTTGCCAACAGGATATTTGATGATAATTAAGCGATGTTGTCTTTTCCAGATTTACAAACGTTAACATCATCCACAAGCCTCCTGAATGGACCCTGATCGCAGTTGTTTTGCTTTCAGTGTAAGTCTCCTTCTTTTTTTCTGGATTATGTAAACACGCTTAAATTAAAAATTTGTATAAGAAATATTTTGAACTTTTCATTTTAAATCCTTTCAGGGGAGCTGATCTGACCTAAGCTTTTATTACCATGTGCCAGGAAAGTGTTATTACATCATAAAATTTAGGAGCCAATCAGGATCCAATATGCAAATGAAAAATAATCATATGTTCAGAGAATCTGGGTTTCTTGCTATTTCTTGTTCTTGATTTCTGTTTTTTATGACATTTAATTGAAAGATTGTCCGCTTTGTTTTCGGTATTTATTGGTTTGTTATATTTTTTAATATTTAAAAATTTATTTCTCATCTTATTCTGTATTTGTATCTGTGCAATTGTTCAAAATATCTTTTTATTTTATTCTTGTGAATTCTATTGCGTTACTTTATCATATAAAGTCCTCGTGAAGCGCCTTGAAACGTGCAGCGTTATTGGATGCGATGACGTAATTTCCACTGAAACAGGAGGTCAGGGCGGGACATATGAAGTGGCTCCTCCTCTTTTTTATTTATTTTAAAAAATATATATATTTATTTATTTATTTTTCATATCCAGCAGCGTTTAGCATACCTCACAGCACGGGCTAGGCCGTATTTTACGGTTAGCGCCATGGGTTTTTATAATGTCGGGGCGGAACACTTCAGATTCTACAGAGTGTTTGATTGGACACAAAATCTGATGAGAAGCTGAAGTGCAGAGTGAGGTCATCAAAACTGTTGATCCGTGTCGGTGGTAGAGAGAGACTGATCGGTATATGTTTGAATGTATATATCTTCTAAAAGGGACTTTTGTTATTGTTTTGGAGCACACTTGCTTATAGAGAACCTTAAGGCGAACATATTCATACTAAAACTTCATTATTATTATTATTATTATTATTAACTTTGAGATGGGAGAGAGGACATATCTCCTTTCGCTCTGATTGACAGGCACATAAGACATGGTTTTTTTTTTTTCTTTATATGTTGAGGTGCTTTATCAACTGATTGGGGTTTATGGCCACTCAGTGTGTGTGTGTGAAAGAGATGGCTCGAACAACAGCTGGAGTGCAGGACTGTAAGGAAAGCTGGCTGAGGAAATCAGGGAGTATTGTTTTCTCTGCAGGAACACCCACTCAGTAAAGCCATTACACCTGAGTGTGTGTGTTTGTGTGTGTGTGTGTGAGTGCATAGGTGCCTTCTTGATTTTAATCGCAGAGATAGACATGTATACAAGCATATGAAGGGTTATGAATGAAACTTTACAATCCTGTTTTATGATTTGAGTTTTATTGGAATTTTCACCTTGGCATGCCGACGCTCCGACCGCTCCTGACGTTTCAGAGGAAAGAAAAGCGAGAGTGATGTTTTAAAATGTATCGATCTTCCAGTAAAAAATCTTGCGTCCGAATGTTTTCTTAAGCCAAAACGAACTAAAAATTCCCTCCAGATTTACAAAAAAGTTCTCGGTTGATAAACACCCGTCGGCCATGTTCGTTGCACAGCTCCTTTCTATTTAGCCACACCCACTAAGATCCAAAAAAAAAAAAAAACTTTGCGACGCTCACAGAGAGCCGAAATGGTTATAAGATTCTCGGCCGATCGATCGAGTCTCATTCTGTATAAAATTTACACAAACTCTGGAGCGAGGTGTATTATACGAACGTTTTTTTCTGAACTGTTTGGTGTTCCAGTTTGATTTCAGAAGATTCCGAAAGAAAAATCGTGCGCAAAATATATCAATCACGCACGATACGCATGAGCTTTAAATGTAAATCGAAACAGATAAAAATTTTGGGGTCTTTTTTTTTTTTTCTTCATGAATGAAGAATGTCATCGTTGTGGTGTAAAAGAGGAATGAAACACTTCAGGAGTGTTTTATTCCTTATATGGCGTTGTCATGTTCCCCCCCCCCCCAAAAAAAAGCCTCAAAAGAATGCCTAAAGGTATAGTGTTGGCATGTTGCAGTAAAAAATGGGAAGGTAGGAAGGGGGGTGGGTGTGTGTGTGTGTGTGTGTGTGTGTGTGTGTGCTTGTGTCAGGGTCCGTGTGGGCTCCAGGAAGCTGTTTGCACTGCGACAGATGGTGTGTGCAGCTTCCCCGGGTTTTATGAAGGCTCGGACAAGGCCCAGAGTTCCGTGCTGCTCCCGTCTGAGTCAACAGAGACTCATGCTTTTTTTAAAAAAATTTTTTTATCTCGCCACGATTACAGCGAATCCGTGATCGAGCAGCAGCAGGGCAGCATGGGAAACATTCCACCTGAGCAACGCTAACGCCCTCCGACACCCTCCTCCCTCCTCACGAACGCTGCCTAAAAACAAGACTCTGATTTATCATTTACTGAGGCCGAGTCTCACCGTGCTCGAGCTTTAAACACTGATTGTTCGGACACTCGAGTTTTGCGAGACTTTTCTTCGAATTCTATAACAGACGTGTGTTCGGTGTTCAGCTAGTTAACGGCTAACTAGCGGCTCTGTTCTTAACGATTCGCTGTGTGTGTGTGTGTGTGTGTGGAGAGTATAGTGCACTATTCAGGCAATATTGTTGATTTAAAAAAGGTGGTGTAAAACACTCTGGGTCATGCTGTTATAGAAAATTAATCAACAACAGGAAGTGATGTTAATCTTTCCACCGTAACATTGATAATTTTTCTAGAACACTACAGTGTGTCTTATTCCTCTTGTATCACAGCAGTGTTGTGACGATTACAACATTTTACGTATTAAAGAAGGACTTCTTGTACGTTTTATCCGTTTGTAGTTATCAGCAAGTTAGTTCCTGTTATCACCTGTGTCGTAGCAGCTACAGTTCCCTCTGAAAGTATTGGAACAGTGAGGAACATTGCTTGCTTTTCTCCCACAGACAGCTGTCTGGTCTTCGTGTTGGTTTAACCTTTTAACAACAAATGCAGTCATCACAGGCAATACCCAGGGCCCGAACCAAGAGTACACATCCAGAGCTTTAATACCTTAAACAATCAGTTTAACAGGGCACACCTGGGCAGTAAGAAACACCGTATTGGTCAATAATATCTTCCAATATATTGGATGTATGAAGTTGTTAAACAAATCTAGATGTAAATATGAGAAATTGAAAGCTGAAACTCTGACCTGTCGTCTCATGTTCATCTTTTGATCTCAAACCGAGATGTGTTCAATGTGCTGCGAAGACAGTTCCGATAATTTTGGAGCGGACTGTGTGAACAGGCGTCGCCTCACCAGCCTCTCTTTTTATTTTCTCTCACTTAAAGTTAATGAGGCAAAAACCCAGATGAGAACCTAAAGATGTCGAAATGTTCCAGCATTACCTCAAAGTGCTGACACTGGAGTCTCCTTTCATAAACATTCAGTAAACATCTCCTTACAGACAATTTGCGCATATCAGCGATTACCCGTTTTTTAAAATTTTTTTAATTAACGATCCGTTGTTACTATGGAAACGATAACTTGTTGGACCAAAAATGAATCTGCGTCCTCTGACCAATCAGAATCCAGCGTCCAACAGAGCTATGAATATTATATTATAAGTAGCTGGGTGAGTGTTTATTGTTTACGCAACTGTACACGGCATTAAATTAGGAAGTGATCACCCTTCCTCAACCAGCTCTTCTCTATGCTTCGACAGGTCTCGCACGTGGGTAAAATAGTTCACAGAATAAATAAACAAATGTGTACGATTGGTGTAGAAACGTCGCTCGCAGTCGTTTAATCATAGAAACACAATGGTGCGAATTTGATCAGGACGTGCTCTGTTCTCCGTTTTTTCCGTCCATGAATAATTCAGACGCCGATCTCTCTCTACCTTATGTTGCGCTCACGGTCAGCTTATCCAGTTTTGTTCAGAGCGAATGAATAATGCATAAAGATGCTGACACGTGAGACCAGGTGGAAACCGAGCCTCTCAGAGAGAGAGAGAGAAAGAGAAAGAGGAAGGGGACGGGACGACGGTTTCAGCTTCCTGCGTGCATGTCGTAGCGGCGCTGTAATAACTTTATATTTTAACAGCTTCTTAAGGAGTCATTTTCTGGATTGTTCTCCCAATCACAGAAGTGGGCGTGTCTTCATGATGTACGCATGACGTCCCACTAACTATTCCAGGCGTACTACGTACACCTTGTTTTATTGCAAACTAACTGTTTTGATCTTTTCTGATGAGTGTTTGTTATAGGTGGCGTGGCCACACTAATTACCATAACCATAAAGTTTGTTACGTCATGCTAGGAACATGATCAGAACTGTAGAGATAATTAAGGAATAAAATACTCAAGAGCATGCTGTTTATAGGAAAATAATCAACCCACCGCATCCCAAAGTCGATTTTTTTTTTTATTAGAAAGGCACGTCCTGTCAGTGTTCACCTTTTTACATTTTTTTTTATTAAAGAGTGACTTCTCATCCTTTTTATCTGCTTAGTTACGTTTGTGCAGCCATGCCCCCCGCCTATAAAAAGATCAAAAGAGATCTGCATCTGAATGTATATTCTGATCGAGGCTTCAACGCATGAACTTAAAATGCCGTAAATATTAATTCAAAACGATCAGTTTTTTTGTACGGTGAAGTTGCGCTTGATTTGTTAGTGTTACATGATCATAACCGATATGTAGCTATGCTAGGAGCTCTATAAAAAGCTCTTTTAAACCTTATCTGGATTTTAATGTTTTGCGTGTGTTTTAAATTCCGTTTTGGTTTTAATAGGAGGTGATTTTTTTTTAAATGAATTTTTTTAAAGAAAAAAGAAAACAAAAAAAGAGCGCCCCCTGGAGTGTATTATACTGAAGAAAAAGTGCACAACCTCTTTTCTCGTATTATATAACTGAATATTTATATATTATGTAATATTATATAATATTTATATAATATTTGTCAATGTCGGATGGGATTCTACGGTGTATATTACCTGGAGTTATTTCCACTGATCTTTATATAGAAGCTAAAACACAATCATCTTTACAGTTTTCCCCGAGAACGCACTGCCCATGACCATGAAAAATGACCATCATGATCAAGACATTCCAGAAATAATTGCATTACACGTTGTAAAAATGTGAAAAAAATCCTGTCTGATGTGTTCAGATCACTTCCTGGATTTGACATTGACCTCTGCGAGACCTCTGGTTGTATGTTGCACAGGTTAACCGAAGTGTCTCCGTCGCTGAGGGAGTCGATGACGAAGACGTGTTCAGTCGAGTACATCAGCTCTCTCATGAAGGAGCTCAGACTGAAGGACGAGGATCTGCAGAGCCTCGTGAAGCTCTTCAAGCCTGACTGAAAAGGGCACGCTACACGCCGCTCGGCTGCAGAGTAGAGCGGTGTAACACCGCGATAAATCTTCTAGGAGCAATAATGTGATCCGTATTATTTAAAATAAATCAGTGTGGTTGTGTGAACCAGAAAGCAATGCTACTTGAAGGCTCCTTTTAATTTTTAGCTTTCTGAGAGAGATTCATCAACAGCTCTTAAAGCAAGCGTACATTTTGTTATAGGTTTGACAGTCCTCTCAATTTTGATGAACTGTATGTGGGCGTGGCCTAATATTACAACAGGCACACTTGATTGACAGCACTCTGAGACTTTCAGCCAGCGACACCCCCCAAGGAGCTAAAAACAACAGCACAAGAATCAGGAATGTTCAATCTCCATGTACCAACCACCCAAATACAGAGTTACACAATAGATACACTTTACTAGGAAGATTAGCTTGAATCGGCTAGGTTAGCTAATACTTGCTAGGGCAGGTTTCATTTATTATATTAGCTTTCACTCACTAGGTTAACTTTTACTTGCTAGGTTAGCTGTTACTAAGTAGGTGTAGCGTTTATGTGCTAGGTTAGCTTTTACTCACCAATTTAGCTGTCACTTACTAGTTTAGCTTTCACTCACTGTTAGCTTTTATTAAGTAGATGTAGCTTTCACTTGTGAGGTTAGCTTTTACTCGCTAATTTAGCTTTCACTTGTTAGTTTGGTGTTCTTTTGGTTTCTTTCAAGATTAGCCCCACCCAATAATTAAACAGAAAATGTCAATGTTTTTTCTCAAAAAAAAAAAGAAAAAAGTTCCTAATAGTTCAAACTTCTCACAAAATTAGCATTATTGCCTCTATAGCTTTTTATATTTAAAGCATTCCACTTTTAGGAAAAAAAAAAAGGATCCTTAGGAGCTTTTTGGATGTTTCTCACTTTCTAATGGGGTTCTACCTGGGACCCCTAGCACCCCCCACCCCCAAGCCAAACCTAAGAACCAGTATTACATTTTCTAAGTCATTTCTGTATAGTTTTTTTATGATTTTAAATTGTTTGACGGGTTAAATTAAAGTGTACATACTGGTTAAAATGCAGCAACTCACTGAAGCAGCTGAAAGTTTTGAAGTAAACCTGAGGCAAGTCTTTTTGTATCTTAAAATACAAGATAATATCAAGTTCCAATATGCAAATGAAGGTCAAAGTGACATTGGTTCAGAAGAGAAAGGTGCATAACATGAAGGCTTAAAGGAGTTTGTAATTTACATATTCATTAAGTCTTTGAAGTGTTTGAGCCATCTTTAAAACTATTTTTCACTTTAAAGGCAGAACAATATATTACTGTAACTAGCAGGCAAAAGTAAGACCTCTGGTTCTTGGAAAAGGCAATTAAAAGGAAACTCGCGCTTTAAAAACAAAAAAAATTGACAAGCAACGAGAGAAAGTAGGTATAAAGGAGAGGCGAGTGCTCAGTATGAGGGTTGTAGGAAATGACTAAATCTGTTCTGCAGAATTGTTAACCAAACTTGTGATCTTGCTGCTCACAGATAACAAGTGGTGTGTGAACGTTTGCTTTATGAGCAGCTGTGAGAAGGTCTGCGTTCATCATTCCTATTACCTCACTGGTAATAAATACTTAAAGCTAGACCGGTGTTTTACAAACACAAGCTTTTCACTGTTTCCTGCTTTAACACCAAATTTTAACAAAATTGAGGTTTCTAGAGTGTGTAAACGGTGTAAAAAAAACCCATAAAGGCGCAGGATTTCAGGAAGAACTTTTATTTATCCACAAACTTAATACTTTTTTTTTTTCAATGTCCACAAGGACCTAAAAGTAAACATTCAAACACAAGATCTTATAAATAACTTTAAAGTCGCATAAAGTTTTGTTAATAATAATAATAATAAAAGTCAATAAAGAAAACATGTTTACTATCAACAGATGAACTAATGTTCTTCGTAGTGTGTTTTTTTTTTGTTTGTTTGTTTGTTTGTTTTTTTATGTAAAGAATATGAATTATATTAGAGTTTTGAATTGGAAGTGTCTCTTATTTCAGGCCGTGCTGCGTTTCTCGGTGTCTCCTCAAGTCCACTTTGCGCTGGAAGCCTTTGCCGCACGAGTCGCAGCCGAACGGTTTGAAGCCGGTGTGTTTCCGGCTGTGTGTGATGAGGTTGGAGCTCTGACTGAATGCTTTCCCACACACTTGGCATTTGTGTGGCTTTTCTCCTGAAAATACCATAAATACAAATTAAACACGTCAGCGTTGAAATTCTAATACACCAATAAACAAATCAGATCACTCTATTTAGGAAAATAATCAATGCCAGGGTGGTGTGATGAAGCATTACAGCCCTGGAGTTGATTATTTTCCTGTAACAGACCTTTTTAAAACTAGTTAACGTTTTTCTTTTTTTTTCTCTCTGTAAAAAAACAACAAAAACTTAGATTGTCACGTTACCAAGAAGTATGGAAGCCCGACTTTTATTTCTCACAACTGGGATTTTATAACTCTTGATTTGGACTTTTTCTGAATTTCATGTAATTTCGATTTCACGTCTCACAATTGTGACTTTTTTACCCCACAATTCTAACTTTTTTTCCTGGTAATGTAGACTTCCACTTGACGTGGTACCTGAAATGTGACTTCAGGTACCGAGCACACGGTAGCATCTGGTCCTCCTTGTTCTTACTGTATATTTGGACAGTGGGGGGAAAAAGTTGCTGATTTTGTACGTTTTCCCACTAACAAAGAAATGATCAGTGTATAATTTTAATGGTCGGTTTAATGGAACAGTGAGAGACAGAATAACAACAAAAAAAATCCAGAAAAACGCATGTAAAAAATGTTATAAATTGATTTGTATTTTAATGAGGGAAATAAGTATTTGACCCCCTCTCAATCAGAAAGATTTCTGGCTCCCAGGTGTCTTTTATACAGGTAACGAGCTGAGATCGGGAGAACACTCTTAAAGGGAGTGCTCCTAATCTCAGTTTGTTACCTGTATAAAAGACACCTGTCCACAGAAGCAATCAATCAATCAGATTCCAGACTCTCCACCATGGCCAAGACCAAAGAGTTCTCCAAGGATGTCAGGGACAAGATTGTAGACCTACACAAGTCTGGAATGCTACAAGACCATTGCCAAGCAGCTTGGTGAGAAGGTGACAACAGTTGGTGCGATTATTCACAAATAGAAGAAACACAAAAGACCTGTCAATCTCCCTCGGCCTGGGGCTCCATGCAAGATCTCAGCTCTTGGAGTTGCAATGATCATGAGAACTGTGAGGAATCAGCCCAGAACTACATGGGAGGATCTTCTCAATGATCTCAAGGCAGCTGGGACCATAGTCACCAAGAAAACAATTGGTAACACACTATGCCATGAAGGACTGAAATCCTGCAGCATTTCTTTGTTAGGAAACATACAAAATCAGCAGGGGATCAAATACTTTTTTCCCCCACTGTAACTCACTAAAGGGCACATGGATGTCTAAATTGTGAGAGAGAAAAAAAATTCGTAATCATGAGATGTAAACTCGTAATTGCGAGAAATAGAGATTCGTAATTGTGAGAAATTAAGTCAAAGTTGTGCAAAAATAAATCAGAATTATGAGATTTAAACTTGCGATTGTGGGAAATAAAATCCGAACTGAGATATAAAATTGCAGTTCTGAGAAATAAAATCGCAACTCCCTTTTTACATTTTTTTTCTTCCACAAAGAAGCATAAACTCCTCTCTTCGAAGTATTTATAGTAACATTAAATGTAACTATAAATGGATAAAAAGTGTGATGCCTCATTTAATAAATAACATACAGTATTAAAGAGTACAGTGGTGTGAAAAAGTGTTTGCCCCCTTCCTCATTTCCTGTTCCTTTGCATGTTTGTCACACTTAAGTGTTTCGGAACATCAAACCAATTTAAACAATAGTCAAGGACAACACAAGTAAACACAAAATGCAATTTGTAAATAAAGGTGTTTATTATTAAAGGTGAAAAAAAATCCAAACCATCATGGCCCTGTGTGAAAAAGTGATTGCCCCCCTAAACCTAATAACTGGTTGGGCCACCCTTAGCAGC
>JAFFST010053753.1:366325-378022 GCA_022414735.1 Noturus placidus | reverse complement strand
GGGAGGCGCCCAGGGGGCATCCTTACCAGGTGCCCGAACCACCTCAGCTGACTCCTTTCAACGCAAAGGATTTATAGTGGGGGAAAAAAGTTATTCGATGTTTATAATTTAATTTATTAAAATTCACTCTAGTAGATTTGCTACATTCAGCAAACAAGTCCCGCCTGCAGACACCTATCATAATTAGAGGAGGGTTGATTAAAGAAATATTTTAGTGCAGACTTTTTGTTTGCTTCTTGACTTTTTACATAAAAGCACAACGTAACTTCAAACTTTCCGACCAATCTGGTTGCAGCTGGGAGGGACACGCGAGAAAATTCAACATGGTGGTTGGTGAAAACGTTTGTCTTACCAATGATCGAATACATGTATGCAGCTTAATGACACGTACAATTTCAGATATTTCAACTTCAATATTGTAACGCTGCATCGTAGCTGGAGAGAATAAATCGGTTTGTTACAGTACGTCCGCATACTGTACATCCTGTCTAGTCACGCAAGATCTCATCTCCAAAGTGAAATTTCAGTAAAGCTTCTTCTTCCTCTCCATACTTCGACTAAATGTATTCAAACAAACCTAGTTAGCCTGTACTAGCTAGGACTTTGTGCTAGTATTGTCATCCAGACAGCAATGTTAATGTAAAGAAAATGTCAAGTGTCATATCGGCCTTAACGTAATCTGTAGGCTCCACTTTAACCTGTCCAATTTGGCCACAGAATGCACAAACTGTCCAATAATATACTGTATATATCCAGTAACATTGTATATTATATAGTATATATTTTCCATACTTGCGAGTGGACGACTTTGTGCTGTTCCAGACTGACGGCGTGACCAAACGTTTTCCCGCACAGCTCGCATGCGAAAGGCCTCGTGCCGCTGTGTGAGCGTCGGGCGTGGACCTCTAAGCCATGAGGCGTAGAAAACACCTGAATCAGATTTAAAACAAAATCAGATCCGGTGCTGAAACCAAAAACATGGACAACGCCATTACTGCTTTGAAAGACGCCGTACCTTGGTGCACTTGACGCACTTGTAAGAGCCGTTAATCTGCAGTCGCGTGCACAAGACATCAGAATGCGATTTGATCTCAGCGTTCTCAGAGACGGCCTTGAAATCGGCATAGTATCCTCGTGTATGGCTCTTCAGCAGATCAGTAGCCAGCGAGCTGCACTCTTCCGGAGAGAACCCTCTGAACGGGGACTGGTTGGAGAAAAAGGCCTTTGCGATCCTGTCTGTGGAGCCGTAAACGCCGATGGATGGAGTCTCGCATGCCGCGTGACTCAGCTGAAATGGCCTAACGAGGTGTCTAAGCTCCGAGCGGGCGTGATTCCAGGCGTAGGGCCGGAAGGTCAAGTCAAAAGGTTGGATATCATCCGGTGACGATAAGGGATATTCATCCACATCTGTTCAGGCAACAAATGATTCTTTTGTTAGTACTGTATTAATAATAGTCAACATGGCTGAACTGAATGAACACCTAAAGTGATAAATTAACACTTGTTGCATTTAATTTACTTACAAAGTTAATATCTACATCAATAATGAATAAATTAACGAATGACTCGGAGTCGGTGTACGGCGGATGCGCCACTTAAATGGATTTAAAAACTCGTTGATATGATGAACTTTTCTGTAAGGACACGTTTATCGAATATTTATGGAAGGAAGGAGTCTCCAGTGTCAGCGCTTGTAACAGTCAGATGTAAAGCTGGAACTTAAAGACTTCAGGACAGAGGAATTGATACTTTTTGTGTCATGTTGTCTTGGTATCATGACATTATTAACTTCAAGACAGGCTGATGAGGGAATGACTGTTCATGGCTGCTATAATGTATTAAATGTACATTAAATGCAACTATAAACGGATAAAAAATTCTTTAATAAATTATATAGAAAAAAATATAATAAAAAGTATAAAAATTAACAATTTTGCTCTGGTATAAGGGGAATAAAGCACTTTGTGCTGTTCAGGGTGAAACACACCCTGGTGAAACACATGATTATTCGTAATCACTATGAGCTCGTAGATTTAAACAACTGGATGATAATAAGCCAAGCCTTTAAGAGTTAACTTGAATTAGATGAAGGTTTACACTGAGCTGGTTTTTAGTGGATCTCGTGGTGTAGGATTCGAGTTTGCAAACCTGGAGAAGAAGACGGCGATCTGGGTCTCCACACAGAGTCCTCGTACTCCGCCGGTGGATCACACACACTTCCCTCACAGCTGAGCGGAGAGTGTTGAGCTTTATGTTCGGCCGTACACACCGCGCTGCCTTCGGGTGAGCATCGACCTGCACTTTTTTTCACATCCTCGCAGCAGTCAGACTCGGCCTGGATCTCTGCACAAGACAAGAACTTCAAAGTATACGCTGAAAAAATCTAAAAAAAAAAAAAAATAGCCATGAGATTGTAAGATGTTTTTTGTGGGTTTTTTGAAGATGAATCTTAAGATGTCTTAAAATTTGCCATAAAATCTGCTAAATTAGCAGATTAGCTAAATGATTTTGTAAATTAGCTTGTTAATTTAGCTAGCTAGCTATTAAGCTTTGCAAGTTAGCTCATTCAATTACCTAGCTAGCTAGGTTTTATAAATTAGCTTGCTAATGTAGCTAGCTGGCTAGATAAGTTTTGTAAATTAGCTTGTTAATTTAGCTAGCTAGTTATGTTTTGGTTTTGTTGAGAATGTGATTTAGCATTCTTCCAAACAGGGTTTTTAAGCATTAGCTAACCACTAAGTCGAATTCTAGGCTTGTCTAGGTTTGCGTTAGCATAAAATCTAACTAGCTAGTCCTGCATTATTGTGCATCAAGAACTTGTGGTCAGTTCTTTTCATGTTTTAAAAACGTTAACTTTTTACTTATGTTTAAATATTTTTCATTCTCACTCAAGTAGTCACTGTTTTTGGCTCCATACTTCTACTTTTAATTAAGTATGATTTTGAAAATTTTGTCTTTTTTTCTTTTCTTTTTTCTTACTGAAGTACTTTTTCCACCTGTGGTTAAAGCACAGGTTCCTAACACTGGTCCTGGATGGAGAACCTCCTGTCCTGCACATTTTAGTGCCCCCTTACCCTAACCCCTTGCCTGATTGTGGTGTAAAGAGTGAAAAGGTGTCGCCAAATCATTTTTAAAGAACATACCTGAGTAAGTGTGTGTCAATAGAGCGTCAAGTCGGATGTAGTCGTCCTCCAGGCTGCGAGGTTGGTGGTAGCTGTGAGCACGTTTGCTCTTCACTAAAAATGACCTTGGCATGTTTGCTCTTGGGGGTTGAGGGTCTAGGGAGATTTAAAAAAATAATAATAAAAAAAATAAAGACTGTTGTTATTATTCTACTTCTTCTTCTTCTTATTATTATTATTATAAATAATACCAGTTAGAGTTAAAGCATAGTCTACAGATATTTCATATGCAGTTAAAACCGTAACATCGGAGCTGAAATGTTGTCGGTATCATAACCTGTCTGAAACCTCTCCGTCTCTGACAGGGTTCAGGTGAAACTTTATCACCTGCATATCAATGATGCAGATACACACCGGCGACACGACACACAACAGACTGCTAACGAGGACGCAGGTACTCCATTACACTCTGGGTATAATGCTATCATTAATAGTTAATACTTAATTGAAGGCTAGTGTTCATAAGGAAAACTTTCATGAGACGTATGTAAACCTGAAAAACCTACACAAATCTGACTTCAAACTGCATGAAGCTGACCTCAACCTACATAAGTCTACATAAACCTGATGTAAATCAGCATAAAGCTGACAACATACATAAACCTGATACAAACCTACATAAACCTGACATAGACCTATATAAATCTGGCATAAACCTTCCAAAACCTGATTGGCTGAAACAACGAAATTAATTAATTGCTACTTTTTTCTTCGTCTTTTTTTTCTTTTAAATTAAATCTTAACGTGATGAACTGAAGTTGAAATGTGCTGAAATCAGCAAAAATGTCCTTTCAAGTTGTAATCAGTTTTAAAGCCTTGCATACACAAAAGTTCAAACACTGACATGCATAATCAAACTGATAATAAATTAAATATGATATATAAAATCGCATACATAATACATGTAATAAATTAAATTGACAGCAAATCAAACTAAATAAAAAAATCGATAGAACAAAATTCAAATCTAAATTAATTTGACTGTAAATCTTTACAATTTTTTTAAAATAGCAATCTTCTATTTTGAATATTTGTATGTAAATTTAATGTGACAAATATTCAAATAATTAAGTTACTTGTATAAAATCTGTACTATTAGTGTTTATGGGCTTGGAGATGTTTTATTTCATTTTTATTTTTACACTTAAAGCAATTCCTGGCTGCAAAACGTCTAAGAGCCTCATACAGACCCAGATTTTTGTAATATACATCAGCTACGTCACATTATGCCTTTGTCATGTGTTATTTACAGACTTGCACATATCATGCCACACACACACACACACACACACCTCTACCATTTAAAGTTTTTATTAATATCTCGTTCAGAATAAACAGACGGCACTTTATTGTACGCCTCAGATGGTGTGTTTGGGCAAATTGGCCTCCATAAAATCATTGCTCGTTTTCCCCCGAGCTCAAGGTCTAACAGGAAGATAGAAAGGATTTCAATAAATGTGAGAAAAAAGTTTGGTGTAGCAGCTGGAATGGGGGAAATTGTACACACACACACAGACACACACACACCCCTTGTGAGAATTAATGAATACGCAATTCATTAATTTTCACAAGTGGTGTGTAGGGGAGAGATGCATAAAAAAACACCCCTGCTGAACGAAACTACAGAAACTATCACAGAAGTTCTAATGGTTTACACTACAAATGCCATTATAAACCATCAGCTAATCATTAAAAACATTACCATTACCAATCACCATGGTATCCACTAGACATAACATGCCACCAATAGAATACAACAAATTACCAGTAGACACTCACAGGGGCCATTACAGTTTCTATTCAAACCAATACAATGCTTATTATAACCATTAAAATCATTACAATTTTATGAGGGTTTCCATTGTTTTAGGGTTTTTTTTTCAGCAGGGACATGCTCTAGGTGTGATAAATTAACGTGAATGTAAATGAATCATGTGAAATTATTCTTTAAAAAAACACATGTTCGATGTGTCAATAAAATAAAACGTGAAAATTAAAGTAGGGGGGAAACAATGTGTGGAACGGATTCATGTAAATATAAAAACCCATGCACACATGAATGTGAAAAAATGATTGTGAAACAAAATCCTGTGAAAATGTAAAATATATATGTATATACAGATATATATTGTATCGCGACAAATAAACATGTGTGAAAAATGTATGAAACATAACACAAAATTCACACATGGGAGTTTTCTATAAGGGAATTAAACCAACTTCAATACGAACACCTGTACGTGCAGTTATCCAATCAGCCAATCACATAGCAGCATGAAATCATGCAGACTTTCAGTTAAAGTTCATCAAACATCTACTCTGATGTTTCCGCACTACTTTCTTTCACACAGAATGCTGCGAAAAATAAAGAAACGTCCAGTTCTCTGACGAGAACGCACGAAGCAGAACGGCCAGACATGTTCGATCGCTCTTTACAAACGTGCTGTGCTGGAAAGCATCTCAAAACACTTCGAACCTTGATGTGGATGAGCTACAACAGCAGAAGACCACGTCGGGTTCCGCTCCTGTTGGTCTGAACAGTGATCTGAGGCTACAGTGGATGCAGGATCACAAAAAAAAATAAAACTGGACAGATGAAAACTCGATCTTCAACTGGATGCCGTAAAAGTTGCGTTTAAAGTTCCTCTAAAAACTTTCTGTTCTGTGCTTAACATCTTCTAAATCCAACATCATAACCATCTACTAGCTATGTGCACTGAAGCACAGTTACACAGTTACTGGATTCTTCTTCATTTGTATTATATAAATATAAAATGTTTATAAATTATAGAACCTATAGCTTATAAATAAAGAACTCATACTGCAACTAAACAATGGAATTAAGACCTGCACTGTTAATTATATCGAAGTGTTTATGCTCATTCATTACCGTAACTCTTCAAATGCAACATCTTATGAGATAATTCAATGCTGAAAGATTTAATTCTACACTTTTAGGAGTTGATTCTACACTTTTAATTCTTAATTCTTAATTCTTAATTCCACTCTTATTTCATTTGCTGTATAGAAAATATCACCTACTATTAACATCGATCATTATCCTTCCTTTAGGTATTCATAACCTTTACATCGTCCTGCATCATGACAAATCCATGTCGAGCAATTAATCAATAAAATAAAAGCCTAGATTCGTCCACAAGTTCACATGCACGCGCGAAAGATGTTGATAAGTACGCATGTGGGAACTTAGGAACATTTGGAGCGTGTGTAGAAATGTGTCTAAAGCACTAAAAGTGTGTAAGTGTGTGTGTGTGTGTGTGTGTGTGTGTGTGTGTACGCTCCCACCTGTTGCCTCTGCACGCGCTGTGTCCTGGTCTGTACGTGTTGCTGCTGCTGCGCGCGCTTTAAATACCGCGGCTGAACTTCCTGGAGGAGGTTTAAAGGCCCAAAGCTGCAGATCTGCAGGTACACACACACACACACACACACACACACACACAAACAGTCACGCGTGGACCGGTGGGTGAGGATCTGGATGCTATAAACTGCACGCGCTGTCCCGTTATAGATGTATGTGATTATATGGAGACGCCTCGCGCTGTAATCATCCTGAATCACATCAAGATTTTTTTTAAAGGTTCTGCACAAGAAGATTTTTTTTTCATAGTTGGCCCCTCGTAGGATTACATGCAATTATTCTAGTAGGGTTAAAAAATGAATAAATAAAAGACACAGGAAATGAGTTCTTGGGTTCTGCAGCCCACAATCTGGGGCCTCAGCGATTATTTTTAATATCTGTACACTTTCAGGTAACAAGGTTTCATCAAGCACCATGAGGCTTTGTCTCTTTTAGGAGAGCCTGTGAAGGTTCTGTATAAATGAAGGCATCCTAAGGGAACCCTTAATGGTTCTGCATGGAGCACAACAAAAATATTTATTTATTTATTTATTTATTTATTTATTTATTTTTAAAGAAATGGTTCTACATAGAACATTCATATCTTGGGAGAAAAAAATACAGGGTTCCATCTAGTGCCCAACATAAAATCTCTACAAGCCCTTCTGTAGAAATGGTTCCACATAGAACACTCTTTAGAAGCTTTGTGCCATTATAGGTTCCATCTAGTGGTCTAAATGGTTCTTGTCTTCTGGTTTGTCCCTTTTCCAAATTGCCAATAAAAAGTTCCATATAGAATAAGGTTTCATCCTTTCCCCATGGGAAACATTAATAGTTCTACATGGAAGCATCAAAAAAGAAAGAAAGACAGAAATGGTTCCTCATAGAATACCATTGGAAAGTTATTTGGTTCATCAATTTGGGATAGCCATTATAGGTTGTATTCAGTTTTCAAAAAGCTAGAACCCTACCATATGGACACAGATCTACATAGAGCCCTACAAAGACTTTAGAAACCTAGAACCATTCGATTTCTTTGTCATCATGGGCAGTCTGTAAAAAGCTCTACACGTCTGTACACATTTTCCGTCCAAAAATTTTTTTATATTTTGAAAATGTTTCAAAAAGCTAGAACCCGTTCAAAATGTGTAACATTTAGACACATCTTCTAGCACATCACCTTGCACCCTAGTGGAACCCGTAGGAGTTCTATGCGCCCTAAATAAAAAATAAATAAAAGACAGGGCTTCTGAAGGTTTTGGGGGGGGGGGTTTCGGTTTCAGGCAGGTGGAGTGAGTGTTTCTTTTTATTGTTTTTTTTTTTTTAACGGTTCCACATAGAACACCTTTACAAAGCTAGAACCATTAAAATAGCTCTTAACTTCTGGAGACATAGACACTAATGGTTCCACAAAGAACACTGAGTAATCTGTACTAAAATGAAGGTTCCATTAAGCACCCGAAATCAGGGGTGCACACACTTTTTTTTACTTGCGAGCTACTTTGAACACGACCAGTCAAGGAGATCTACCTACACTAAAAATGTGAAACATTATATATATATATATATATATATATATATATATATATATATATACATATATATATATATACACACTGGGAACTGGGTTTTGTCTTTAAAAGATTGAAAAAACTCTGTGATTTCGCTTGCTAGTCTTTAGCGCTGGTGCGTTTGATCACAGGCGTGGTGAGAAAAAAGAGGAGATCTCAGCCTGGCTGTCCTGTACATCAATGCAAACATTTATTTATTTATTTATTTGAATGGCGATCTACCCGCACTTCCTTTGCGATCGGCCGGTCGTTCGCGATCGACCTATTATGCACCCCTGCCCTAAATGGTTCTTGACATCTAGCTTGTCCCTTTGCAAGAGCCAATAATGGTTCTATACACAAAAGCTAGAACTCTTTAAAAGAGTGAAGCATTTGGAAAATAATCCACGCTCCTATAATATAAAAGTTCAACATACAGTAGGACATGTTTGGAAAGCAAGAACCTTTGCATGTTTTGCCTTTGCCGGGTCATTACGTACAGTACATTCTGTAATACAGGCATTATATAAAAGAAAGGTTAAACCTATAGTCCACTAGATAGTTTGTGGGTTTGTCCTTTGCTTTGGCAGCCTGCCATTGATTATTTTCCTGGAACAGCATGCAGTAGTGGCAGTATTGGTTAAAAAAAAAAGAATAGGACTAATACAGTGAAACGTTGTGGTTCCGAGACTCTGGATGCTGTGGTCTGGACTAGCTGGAGAGTATTGGGGTTGTTGAGGTGCTATCTCAAGACGGCTACAAAACGAACTGGTATCAGGGCGAGGTTTCTGCATCTGAAAGCAGGATTTAAACGAAAACAAACAGTTGATTTGTCTAGGTTTATTAGGAGAAACTACAAGTACATGACAAAGACTGATTCCACAATCTTTATGAACACCACATGCTATTAGACACCAAGTGAGCTACTGTAGTTAGCGCCGTCCACTCTCAGGTGTCATTGTGTGAGGATGTGGATGGACACCGAGGAGGCCGCGGTCACTGCTTCTGCACGCCAGGAAACAAATTTCAATCTATAGGCAAAAAAACTAACAAACAAACAAACAAATACGCAAGCTGATGTAGAGCAGTTTTGTTTAAGTTTTGCCCTGCGTCTCGCTATTGTCTCACAGAAACAAAGGTTCCATCCAGCACCATGAGGGAACCCGTCCTTCTTAGAGCCCTACAACACAGGATTTCCTTTTTCAAAGAATCAGCGTAGAACACCTTTAGAAAACAATCTTCTTACATAGAACACTTTCGGAAAACTACAGTCGTTTATAGTTCTATGGGAACCACCAACATCTCTACAAGCATGGGCGTAACTAAGCACTCTTTGAGGGGTCGTGACCTCCCCAATGTTGAGGAAATACCAATCTGTCCCCCCAATATACAGGAGAAAATATTTTCTATGTGTTCCGCTTTAATTTTCCCTGCCAACAAATCTGTCTTTTCTTCATCTTATCTATTTATTTTATTTATCTATTTATTTATGTCTATTCTTTTTTAATATATTCACGTTTGTTAAGGAAAATCGGTGTGTATTTCCCCCCCTCCAATTGTACCCATGGTTTCGCCCATACTCAACGCAAGTTCGGTGATGTATTGATGTATTTTAGCAGTTTCCCTATACTGTGGGAGCTTCTATCACTCAGAAACCACATAAATTCAGACAACAATTGTAATCCTAAAACTATGTTCTAAATATGCAAATTTTCAGTAGGAAATTTTGGAATTATTAGTTTATTTAACCTTTACGGAAGGAGTCTCCAGTGTCAGAGGTAAACCTGGAACAAAGTTTTCCCGAAATCTTCTCTGCAATACGACAACCTGTGGTTGGGAACAACCGTTGATAGCTGATGTTATGTTATGCAAGTGAGAACAGGAACTAACTTGTTTCGCGAGATTTCCACAACATGAAATGTAGCTATAAACAAAAAATTGTAATCATAGGCAAATTCCTGTGGTGTAAGAGGAAGCAAAAAAAAAAGGACAGTGAGGGATGTGCTGTTATAGAAATATAATAAACTTTGGGTAACTGTGCATCACATCACGTCATTGTTGATTATTTTCTTACAGAGTATGCTGTTTAGCCAGAATTAGAAAAAAGTTAAAGTTAATTTCTAACATAAAGAGCATCTAAAGCTCTCAAGACGAGTTATTTCATTATCAAACGTCAAATTTGCCCATTATGTAAAAAGTCTCTTCAGGATTCTGCAATTTTGCGAACGCAGATATTAACGCAAAATCAAGCAAACTGCGCAATATTCGGAGGAACTTGCGATTTTTCAAAATTAGCGATTCTGGCCTAGGCACGTCACGTGACGCCGTCACAATGTGCGTTCAGCCAAAGCCCTCTTCAATTCACGTGTGTCGAACACGAGTACAGCTAAAAGGTCTCGTTTACCAACAAACATCAAAAGAGCACACAGAACTATTACGTGCGATTGCGATTTTGCCGAGTCGAGTCATTTTCCGTAACAAAAAAAGCACAAAAAACTCGGCAAAATGTATCGCAAATTCTTAACGGAAAAAAGAGTCTGTTGTTTGTTATTCGAGTCTTTTCTTTAATTAAAAAAACATCTGTGTACACTGGATATTTTTTGTTATTCTTTTCTTTTCATAACCCATTTCACATTACGTTTAGGATTTTCGCCGGACTGACGCTGACGGAATCGCTGATTAGCATTTTTCATCAGTTGCAAGAAAACAAAAGTTTGAATGAAAACTCATCCTGTATCTAATCTCTGCGTTAATGTCCGGCGTAACGCATGCGAGCTGTACAGTGTGCGCGTTATCTAAGATGCACAGTGTAGAGAATGTAAATGTGACGATCAAACGCCCTCACATCAGTCAGAACAGGAAACCAAAGCTCACAGTGAACAGGCACTATCACTGCAGCGAGAGGTCAGGGCCTCACTCTGAGCAGCTCTCTCTCTCTCTCTCTCTCTCTCTCTCTCCCCCACACATGCACACACAAACACAAAGGGGTTGATGGTAACTCTTAACCGCTTTAGAGAGTACGTGATTGATATAGCAACACAGAGACGCTGTGATAAGACCTTGAGGTTTTTGGTGCGCTCGACTCTGACGGATGGACTGACACCGTGAGAAAGGTGCAGCAAGAGTTATTTCTGCAGCTCAGCTTGGAGCTCTGTACGATCCAAATAAAAATGCAGTGTGAAAACGTTCAGCACACAGTTTAACACCACACAGGTCATGTGTAAGCCACACACATTAAACAGCGCTTTAATAAAGCATCAGTGTGTGTGTGTGTGTGTGTGTGTGTGTGTGTGTGTGTGTGAGAGAGAGAGAGAGAGAATGGCTATAACCATTATCATAAGATTATCATTTAAAATACAGAATAAATCATTGAGTGTTGTGCAGTTATAGGAAAACAATCAACTCTATGGGGTGGTGTGATGAAGCGGAGTCGCCACGTATCACCAGCTCAAAATTGATTATTTTCCTACAACGGCACGTCACAGTGTTTAAATGTAACTACAAACATTAAAAAAGTAGAACATGTGACTAAATAAAAAATGTCAAAAAACATTCTCAAGGTGTAAGAAGGATTAATGTTGTGGAACATCCATGAAATAAGTTAGTT
>JAFFST010053753.1:346964-361519 GCA_022414735.1 Noturus placidus | reverse complement strand
ACTGAAAACTGCTGTTCACAAACGCTCTCCATCCAACCTCACTGAGCTCGAGCTGTTTTGCAAGGAGGAATGGGCAAAAATTTCAGTCTCAGGATGTGCAAATCTGATAGAGACATACCCCAAGCGACTTACAGCTGTAATCGCAGCTGTAAGGTGGCACTACAAAGTACTAACTTAAAGGGGCTGAATAATTTTGCTCGCCCAATTTTTCAGTTTTTTATTTCTTGAAAAATTTTGAAATATCCAATAAATTTCGTTCCACTTCATGATTGTGTCCCACCTGTTGTTGATTCTTCACAAAAAATTACAGTTTTATATCTTTATGTTTGAGGCCTGAAATGTGGCAAAAGGTCAAACAGTTCAAGGGGGCCGAATACTTTCGCAAGGCACTGTACTTTAGCAGCTCCATCGGTGATGTACTTTAGCAGTTTCCCCATGCTGTGGGAGCTTCTATCACTCAGAAACCACGCGAATTCAAATAGTAACTGTAATCCTAAAACTATGTTCTAAATATGCACATTTTCAGTGTGAAATTTTGGAAGTTTGGCTGTGCGAGGGGTTGTTAGCGCTTGGACCCCCCCAATGTCCGTTACATGATTACGCCCTTTACTACTACTACTACTACACTCTCTCTCTCTCTCTCTCTCGCTCTCTCTCGCTCTCTCTCGCTCTCTCGCACTCTGGTGAAAAACACACTCCAGTAAATCACTGGGTTAAAGGGGAAAAAAGGCTAGTTAGAAGCTACTGCAAGTGAAATACTACTACTGCTACTACTACTGCTACTGCTACTATTACTACTGCTGCTACTACTACTACTACTACTACTACTACTACTACTACTACTATTACTACTACTGCTACTGCTACTACTACTGCTACTACTACTACTGCTACTGCTACTACTATTACCGCTACTACTACTACTACTACTACTACTATTACTACTGCTACTGCTACTACTACTACTGCTACTGCTACTACTACTACTACTACTATTACTACTACTGCTACTGCTACTACTACTGCTACTACTACTACTACTACTATTACTACTGCTGCTACTGCTACTAAAATGGTAAATGGCACACTTGTAAGGCTAAAATGGTAAATGGCACACTTATATAGCTACTACTTATAGTAGCTTTTATCCAAGCACTTTACACTGTGTCTCATTCACCCATTCACACACCAATGGTAGCAGAGCTGCCATGCAAGGTGCTAACTTACCATCGGGGGCAACTTGGGGTTTAGTGTCTTGCCCAACTTGGGGTTTAGTGTCTTGCCAAGGGACACTTCGGCAATTGAGTCATCCGGGCCGGGAATTGAACCACCAACCCTACGATTACCAACTGAGCCACAGCCACCCTAAGCATGTGCAAATATAATTTAATACGATAAAAATATAATTTTATTGGTCACATATACAGTAGAGCACAGTGATATTGTTTTCTTTGCATACCCCAGCCTGTGAGGAAGCTGGGGTCAGAGCATAGGGTCAGCCATGATACAGCGCCCCTAGAGCAGAGAGAGTTAAGGGCCTTGCTCAAGGGCCCAACAGTAGCAGCTAGCAGTGCTGGGGGCTTGAACCCCCAACCTTCTGATCAGTAACCCAGAGCTTTAACCACTAAGCCCCCACACTACTACTTCTGCTGCTACTACTACGTACACCAGTCCATCGCAGGGCATAATCACATACTATGACACTAAAGTAGACACTTTAGACAAGCCAATCAGCCTACCATGCATGTCTTTGGACTGGGTGAGGAAACCGGAGTGCCCGGAGGAAATCCCCGCATGGGGAGAACATGCAAACCCCGCACACTTATGGCCCTGGCGGGACTCGAACCCCAGACCCTGGAAGTGTGAGGCGAACGTGCTAACCACTAAGCCACCGTGCACCCATGTAAATATGTAATACTTAATATTTTATTAACATTAACATAATTTCTGGGTCTCTTTTTTTGTTTGGAATTGTTTGTAACAGTGTTTAAAATATGATAAATGTTATTATTACATTTATTGAGCTAAATATTCAATAGTCAATTTGATGATCATTCTATTTGAAAAATGTTTTTGTTTAAATGCTCGACTCTTGCAGCAATAAATCAGGCGGTTCGTATTCAACTTCTGGAAGGCAACAGTGCATGAAGCAGCAGTAAAGGAGGGGTAATTTTTTTCCCTCTCTCCTAATCAGCTCGACTTATCATGGCCCTTTGAACAAGGGCTTCTGGTTGTAAATCTAACAAATGGCTCAGAACAACAAATCATCTCATGCAAGCTGATGTGTTGAGAGGCCATTGTACAACTCGGAGACAATGCTCTTTCTCTCTCTCTCTCTCTCTTTCTCTTTTTCTCTCTCTGCTTCATTAACTTTGTTTTTGTTGAGCTGATCACTGCTTACGTCTATCAGAAAATAACCAGCTTCAGGGTGGCAACAGTAGTTTCACTTCATCACACCACACTGTGATTGATTATTTACCTCCAACAGCATGACACAGAGCGTTTTATTCCTTACTTTAACAACATTATGCAAAGTAAAATGCTATGCATTAGGAACGCTGCAGTAATTCAGTTTAAAAGCGGTAATATAAGAAAAATATCTTGTAATTTATCATTCTTCTAAACGCTGGCTTGCTTTCATTGTTTTTTGGGATTTAAAGGTGCAATATGTAATTTTTTTTAAAGTGTTTGTAGACTTTTAATACTCAAATAATATCATAAATACCTTAGAACAGGTCTGATTTGCAACAGATTGGCCTCATTTCTACATTTCAGGTTTTTGTTCAATTTTATGGCCCAGAAATAAGCCCCGTCCCCTAGCTGGAACATGGCTACCTCAAGCTGTATATTTCAGGAAAATACCACTTACATAGTTACGTTCCAGAGGGGGTCATTTTGTTAGGGTGACAAAAATAAGCGTCTTAATTCATCTCACAAACAGCAGAGGGCTCTAAAAAAAAAAGACAAACTGCTCCTTTAAATGTGTTAAAACCTTGAGTTAGATCTCATCTCGGGTAAGATCTCATCTCGGGTACCTCCATGTGCTTTCATGCAGTTGAAGCTCACCCAGCACCGTGGAGTCGCTGCAGCACCTGGGTTTGGCTGCTGGTTTTGCCGAACTGGAAACAAAGAAAGCTGGTAAACGCTGCACTCTGACAGTCATCTAAACATTCAAGCAACAAAAATAACAGATATAATTCAATTACAACTAAATCTGTGGCCTCATCACAGGAAAGTGTCGAGCATGTAGAGTGTGAAAGAGAAGTGAGAGATGTGTGGTCAAGCGCAACACACACGTCTATATTTATATTCTGTATCGGCTATGACTAAAGGTGAGACAAATCTTGATCTTATCGCAAACACCAAGTCACTGTGGGTGTGTAACTGTCTATTAGAAGCAGCGGTAGAAGAACGGTAACAGCGACAGAGGAAATTAAGAATGAAGGATTTCTTCTTTTGCAAACTGATTCACAAGTGAAGGACAAATGAAGCTTGAGAAGTGTTGTTAAAGTGAATTTGCAAATGTAGTCTTAAACCGCGGTCAGACAAAATGAGAAATCTGACGAAGCTACTTGAGTGAGAGGGCTTCAGCTAGTTCATGTTGGGCAGAAGCCCCTGAATGAGCAAAAGCCACATGTTGGAAAAAGCTCCATGACTAAGCAGGAGCTGCTAGATTTCTAGGCAAAGTCTAAGAATGGACAGAAGCTATGAGTGACAAGAATATGACAAAAAGTCCCTCAGCGTCCCTTCATGATTCCTATTGGTGTGCAAAAGCTTCTGGTTGGGCAAAGTTCAAAGACAAGCAGAAGCACCATAAAGAAACCCTGTTTGACAAAAGCCACAGGAATTAGTGTACCTTCTGGATGGGCAAAGTCTCATGATGGACAGAAGCCTCATATTAAGCTGAGTTAGATCATTTTGGTCTTTGTTAACTAGCTAATGTTAGCTTCTTTAGTCGATGAGCCACCGAAGCACAAGCTACTTTTCCCCCCAAGATGAATCTTAGCAGGCCTGCTAGCATGCTCTTCTTGTACACACAAACACCAACAGAACTCAACAGGTTAGAGGAGTACTACAGGCTGGTATCTATAGAAAGAAAAAAAAACCCACACCACAATTTTGTGACTTATGCAGTATTTCTGGACGCCGTTCTAAGAAGTGAATCAAATGAGTGAATTCAGCTCAAAGGATTCCAGAAATTAGTCATACAGTAGTAAAGGGAGTCACTGATTCTGGGTCCAATTGTCAACCAAAACAAAAACTTGTTTGGAAAATGTACGCATCTGAAAGTAAATCTGTGGCCTTGTCAGGAATGTGTCGAGCGCAACCGACAAGTTCGTCTAACTTTACATTCTACCACAGCTGTGAGTAAAGCGAGAGAAATCGTGATCTTATCTAATACACCGAGTCAATGTGGGTGTGTAACTGTCCAATAGAAGCAGCGATAGAAGAACTGCGATGGACCAAATGAAGAAAAATGATTCCCTTTTGTGTACTTTAGGATGTAAACCCACAGGTTTTGTGGCTTATGCTGTATTTCCGAATGATGTTCAAAACAATCAAAAACTGTGTGTGAGTCATTGTAAAGTGAGTCATGCGATTCAGAAAAATACAATCCCTTCTGTCATTGAATCCACATTTGAGCGCTTGACGTCAACTCTGTGCTTTTCTGAAGCCAATCAGAAGCCAGTAATAAGTGAGAGGTAACCAGCATGTGACTATCAGTAGCTAACACACCAAGATATTATCACCATTTCCTGGAGTTAAACCCAACAGGCCCAAGTCACCCACGTCTGGGTTTAAACACACATGCACACAACCCCGATTTAGCCCTGAGGAACAGTTGTGGAGGAGGAAGAACCATATAATTAACCACCTCTACTGGTTTAAAACAGGGAATGAGCTCACTCTGGACTGTGGCGTTACCTTTAGTCTTCCTCGGAGATACAAGACAGAGAACTGCGCAGACGCAGGTTCTTCGGCAGTCACTTTCTTCAGACGTTTTCTCTAGACATGTGTGATGAGCTTCGGCTTGTCACTACTTGCCAAACACACCATCTTCCAACAATGTGATTATCTGCTGTTATCGTCGATATCTACGTATTTTTAAAAAAAAATATATGACTAGCAAACTATTTGTGCATGCCTTTATCAATAACTGAGTACTGGGTGAACTATTTTGGATATAATTGTTCCTGTTAGCTAAGAAAGTACAATAAATTCAAATTACTATCACCCAGACACTCTTTACCTGCCTGTCATATTCGATATAAGTTATGGGCAAATTAATTATTGTGTCCCGTGTGAAATCATTTCCTGCGTACCAAATCAGATTTTTGTTTTATTTAATTAGAGGACAATTTTATTTATTTATTTATTTTAAAGTGTGTGTGTGTGTGTGTGTAGGGTTCAATCAACAGTGAGGGTTTTGTTTCCATTTATTGCAGTATTAATATGCAGTAAAGTATTTTTTTTAAGCATCAGCCCAGCCCTGTGGGAAAGGACGACAGTTGTCCATTATGAGCTGACTGAAAGGGGACAAAAAGAGTGAAAATCTGCCACCTACTGGACATTTGAAATTGAGTCGAAATTAAAATGACTCCATCAGTATATTCATCAGGTTCATCGTTCTTTGTCACATGCAGAGGTGGTTGAAGGTTTGTGGGAATTTGTAGAAAAAAAGTAATGTGAATAATAGAATAGAATAGAATTGAATATGTAGAGAAAGAAAATATGTAAATATACAGAAACTATACAGTGTGCAAATTTGTTTTCCTATAGGGCAAACTGTTTTGTGCAGGTGTGTGGTAGGAATATGCAGATCTTGGTAAACATGAGTAAAGAAGATTGTGAAAAATTTGTCTTTATTGTTGAACCTTTTGATCTTTTGTTTTAAAAATTCACAACAAATACTCTGCTCTCATGGATATCAAACAATTGTAAATACACCACAGGTTTATCCCCAAAAAGTCTGTGTTAAATATAGGTGCGCAACAATTATTGGCACCCTTTGAGTCAATACAGTGCTAGCTCCCTTTGCCAAGATAACAGCTCTGAGTCTTTTTCTATAACGCCTAATGAGGTTGGAGAACACATGGTGAGGGATCTGAGACGTTCCTCCATACAGAATCTTTCCATATCCTTCAAATTTCGAGGTCCAAGCTGGTGGATTCTCCTCTTCAGTTCACCCCACAGGTTTTCTATGGGGTTCAGGTCAGGGGAGTGGGATGGTCATGGCAGGACCTTGATTTTGTGGTCAGTAAACCATTTTTGTGTTGATTTTGATGTATGTTTTGGATCACTGTTGGAAGATCCAACCACGGCCCGTTTGAAGCTTTCTGGCAGCCAGGTTTTCATTTAATATCTGTTGATATTTGATAGAGTCATGATGTCCAGGGTGTATTCCAGAAAGCAGGTGATGGTGTTACCTGGGCAAATTACAGATAACCCCAATTTTCGGTTGCATAACCTGCTTTCTGGAATAACCCCCAAAGCTGTAGAGTATAATTACACGAGCAAAAATAAATAAAGAGGTCAGTGCCATTCTGACAAAAAAGATTTATTTATGAATTTAATATATTTGATTTATTTTGTTGAATTTATTTATTGAATTTATTTATTAAGAGATTTGTTTATTAATTTAATTGATTGTTTGGAAGGGTCAATGTTATGGATTAATTTAAAAGACATTTATTTTACGATCAAAACTCGTAAACCATTCCCCATATTTATTGTATATTCAGATGAACATCGCTGTAGTTTCCCTCCACATCACAAGATGGCGGATTCGGTGTTTCTGGCCTGTTTTTTTCTACTTCCGGTTGCAGGCTGCGCCCCCTCTTCCTTTTCCTCAGTGCAGCGGGAGCAGTATCGGAGTCTGAAGACTTCATCTCCTGACTAAAGGAGAAACTAACGATTAAAAAATGGTCAGTAAACAAAGCGAACACACGAAATATGTTCTTTAATAGACGGTCCGAGATCTCGCGCACGTTAGGGCGCAATGTTTAGCTCGGATGAGACTTTAATTACAGTCGGATGATGTCGGATTTGTTTTTATATCCGACTCGCCGTGGTCAGAGTTTAACGGCAGCGGCGTTTGGCATTAATTATTACATCATTAATAAAGTTTGACTTGTTTTCCCCCATCCTTTCACTGGTGAATTAAAGGAAAGAAAAAAGCGAATTAAAAGAAAAATCGTGTGTGCACGTGCACCATTCATTTAAAAATCTTAAAACCGACACACTTCCGGGGTGGCCGTGACGTCAGAAAACACGTGTGCTCGAGACAGCAAAAAGCCTTTGATAATTACTATTTTTAATGAGTTAATTTAACAATTAAATTGTGATCCCCTCAACTCGACTGTTCCTAGGGATTTGTCAAGGTGGTGAAGAACAAGGCGTATTTCAAGAGATACCAGGTCAAGTTCAGGAGGAGGAGAGGTGAATTAAAATGATTTCTTGGTGACTTGTATATTTAAAAAATCATATTCGCTGCATGCAATTAATTAAAGGATGTTTTTGTTCAATTAACTGATTGTTCTGTTGGTTTTGGGGTTTTTTTTTTGCAGAGGGGAAGACTGACTACTTCGCCCGAAAACGCCTCGTCATTCAGGATAAGAACAAGTACAACACACCTAAGTACAGGATGATCGTTAGATTCTCCAACAGGGATATTGTTTGCCAGGTGACGTTAGTTAATAAACATTTAGCAAATTCTTGCTGTTGGTAAATTCGCCGTTTCCCCACTGATAACCTTGTACGTGTGCCGTTTAGCGTCATTAACGGCGTGTGTGTGTTTCCTCAGATCGCATATGCCAAAATCGAAGGCGATGCGATCGTCTGCGCTGCTTACTCTCACGAGTTGCCGAGATACGGCGTTTCTGTGGGGCTGACCAACTATGCCGCTGCCTACTGCACCGGGCTGCTGCTGGCACGGCGGGTAAGACCTGATCTTGTTCGCAATAAAACATTCCTTTTATTTTGTCTTTGAGGAGTGTTTTAAATCAGCCCCTAACCAGCACTGCTGTTGTTGTTCCTCTGCAGCTGCTGAATAAGTTTGGTCTGGATAAGGTGTACGAGGGCCAGGTGGAGGTGACAGGTGAGGAGTTTAACGTGGAGAGCGTGGACGGCCAGCCGGGAGCGTTTACTTGCTACCTAGATGCTGGGCTCACCAGAACCACCACCGGGAATAAAGTGTTCGGTGCCCTGAAAGGAGCAGTGGATGGAGGACTGTCCATCCCACACAGGTCAGGACACAAGGGCTATACTGTTCTTGACGTGTGATTTACACATGACTAGTAGGTACGGTAAAATCAGGTCGTGATCACATTTTGGATGTGAGAGACTTTTTGGGTCTGAACAACAAAGCGAGCAAAAGCATAACCTAGAAAACAGGAATAACCAGGAGAGAGAAAGCATAACCTAGAGAGCGAAAGCCGACGTAGAGAATAAAGTCAACTGGCGAGCGAGAGTTGACGTAGAGCACAAAGCCGACCAATTTAGCAAAATTGCAAAGTGAAAGCTGGCTTAGCGAACAAAAGCTTAATTTAGTGTGTGAGAGCTGACCGTGAGAGCAGAGTTGACTTAGAGTGAAAGCTTTCTTAATTAATATTAACCTTGCGAGTCTGCACAAGCAAAATGTAAGGTGACCTCGCGAGCGAGAGATGTGATCTAGAGCGCAGAGGCAGTTTAGAGAGAGGGAATGATAGCCTGACCAAAACCAGCATTAGCTGAACAATCGAGCGAATAAACGTCTGACCCAGTCAGCGAAAGCGTAACTGAGCAAGCGAATGAAAAGCTGACTTGAATATTACAATCAAGCGATTTCTAAATTTTGTACATAGTGGAAGATTAGACGTGTTACCAAAGTTGCTCAGGCAGTGCTCACGCCACGTCGCTTGTGTTTTTCAGCACTAAGCGGTTCCCGGGCTACGACTCAGAGAGCAAAGAGTTCAGTGGAGAGGTCCACAGGAAGCACATCCTGGGCCTGAACGTGTCCGAGTACATGAGCAGCCTGATAGAGGAGGATGAGGAGGCCTACAAGAAACAGTTCTCCCGCTTCATCAAGAATGGCGTCACACCTGATTCGGTAAGAGGAACGAACACACAAGTTCATTTGCTCAAAAGATGTCATGCAGCGATTTCAAGACTGGGCTGAGAGAAGCTTTACATACACAGCGGATTTAAAGTTCTTCACCATTTCTGAAAAATTAGCATCACTTGCTTTTGTTTTTATGTTTGTTTATTTTTAAACTATTTTTGTAAAAATGTTCTGGCGTTCCATATGGCGCTAAAAAAAACCAACTCGGGAAGAACAATTTGAGGAAAGGCGAAGAAAAAAAACTTCACTTTTTGTTTGATTAAAAGAGCTGATTTTTTTTCTGAACTAAATCTAGGCAACATATTTCGAATATAGCCTTTAGCTATTTTTCTTCAAAACATTAACGAATCTTGTTTAATTAATGATTAACACTGAAAAGACATGATGCTTCTGAGGCTGTTTTAGGAAAAGGGATTATATTTCAGATATCTTTACAGTCCTGTTAATAATTCACTTCCAACATGCTTTAAAGAGCGAGTGGTTTTATTTATTTATGTATATGTATTTATTTATTTAAGGCAGGACGTTCAGTTTCATTCAGACGTGCTGATCGAGATTTATTTGCTGTAATAATTGTGTAACGTGAACGCGCGTTTGTTTGCAGGTGGAGGAAATGTACAAGAAGGCTCACGCTGCGATTCGTGAGAACCCGGTACACCAGAAGAAGCCCAAGAAGGAGTTGAAGAAGAAGAAGAGGTGGGTTCCTGAGCTCTGTGGTCCATAGCCACTAGCGGGCAGTGCATATCTGGTGTTTCATGTGTTTAACACGTTGTACCAAACCCACAGATAAAATATTGAGGTTTCTGGAATTTTCTGTGTCTTAGGTGGAACCGTGCAAAACTGACTCTGGGCCAGAGGAAGGACCGTGTCGCTCAGAAGAAGGCCAGCTTCCTCCGTGCTCAGGAAGTGGTGGCCGACGACGAATAAACACACGGACCTATAACACTGCTCCAAAGACAACGTGCGCACCTTTCTCCAAATAAAAAGATTTGGGAAAAGTAATGCCTTGTCCTCGTTTCTGATTTTCAAAAATTATAACTTTTTGTATAATTGTCGGAACAAAAAAGCAATTATTGTTTGTGCTGATATATTTTTTCTTAAGACTAAATTGGTCACTAATATAATTGAGATATATATATATAGTGAGGTGAAACATTTGAGGTGGTTGTGTTTTTTTGTAAATGGAGAATTTTATTTAAAGGGATTAAGTAAAGTCCAAATCATTAATATATAAATTTATTTAAGGATTTTGTTTGTAAAGCACATTAAACGTTTACTAAAAACACCAGGCACACATCTGCGACAAAATACTTTAATGTGCAAAGTCATGCATTGATACTTCCTTTTTGAAATAGAACAGTTTTTATCCCTAACCAGCAGCGGCAATGTTTAGCAACACGTGATGGCACAGGACAGTAGGCAAATACTAAACAAAAAACGTCTAATAGAGTCCAGTCCTAAAACCCGACTGTCGTTTATCTTCTCTCCAAACGTGCCTGAAAAACCTGACAGCATAGATGTCGTCTCTGCTTTGAGAATGTTATTTCTCCCTTTTTGTGCAAATCGTCCGTGGCGTGTAATGGCAGCATGCAGAATGAGGATCCCAGCACTAAGTGTGTTTAAAAAAAAACAAAGTGAAGAGACAATCACAGTTTTGTAGGAGAGGTGTGCATCGGGACCGAGATTCCACAGGACGAGACAAAAACAAAGTTCAATAGAATTGGATGGATGGATGTTAATTAAGTTTCATTTCTCAAGCTGGGAACAAAATAATTTATTCGTAAACCATTAGAGATTAGTTGGGGGGGTTCTATTCTATGCAGATTACGCCAACTGTTCAGTGAAGACATAAGTAATGGCACCCGATAAAAGGATTTAGAAGTAGTTTTAGCACACACTAGGCCTAGGAGTTTCGTTTAGTCGCACGTCTCGACTTCCTCGCAGCCTCTCCGCATTGCTCCCCCCCCCACCCCCGGAAGAGGGCGGTGCTGAGAAGATCTATTCTAAATAGGGCCGGGGTTAATTTCCAGCAAATACTGAAACGCCGAAATATGTACACGAGATGGCTTGCGTGGTGAATTTAATTTAAATGGTTATTATAAACGAAAAAAATGCTTTTAAATATTATAATATTACAAGCAGGAAGTAGGAGACTTCAAAGAGTGACACTAAATCATCACATCAGTGTGTGGGACACCAAAAAAAAAACAAAAAAAAATAAAAACACGCCAACAGCAGCACCACACGGCAAGCTCACAGTGTGCGGTGTTACGAGTCAATGGTGTGTGAAATCTGCTTCCAGAGCAGCATCTTTAGGTTATTGAGGATGAGCGAGTGCTCCATCTGCATCTGCTCGCCGGAGCCCGTGAGCTCCATACAGGCATTCAGCTGTCGCTCCAGCTCGTCCCGCAGGCTCGCTGGCGCCCCCTGAAGCAGGAAGTCCTCCAGCGCGCTGCAGGCTCGCGCCAGGTTTGTCCGGCTCGGCTCGGCACCGCAGCGCCGCTCAGTTCGGCGACATGACGCCCTACACTCGCCACTGTACACGCAGTCAGAGTCTTCCTGGCACGGCCGAACTTGCATGACACGTCTGAAGGCCTCCTCTGGCACAACGTGTCGCCCGTCCAGAAGACGCAGCTCGTAGCGCTCGGTGTATCCGAAACTTCCCGGCTTCATGTCGCACAGCAGGAAGGAGCCGAACATCCCGTGGAAAACGTCCTCCACCAGCTCCAGCAGCCCGATCGAGATCTTCACCTTGCGAGGCCACGACGGCGCGAAGAAGTGATCCAGGCCACGACCGACCACAGCCGTGATCCAGGGTTTGAGCGCCGGTGACAGATCAAGACCGTACAGCGGTGTGTACGCGACTCGCTCCACCACGTACAGGTCGCCGCAGAAACCCAGCAGCTTGGGAGTGTGACTGCGTCCCTGCAGAACCACGCTGAGTAAGACCTCGTCCAGCTGCAGGAGAGCCCACGCCGATCGGGCTTCCGGTAGAGACACGCGCCCGTCATTATTGGCATCCGCAAACGACAGGACCAGCGAGACCAACGTAGTGAGGTCAGCCTGCTCTCCAACCTTCACCTAAATACCAAACAGACACATGAAAAGCAAAAACTGGAAGTGCAAAGGGGAAAAACAGGAAGGGATTAGTTATGCAACCATCACCATGATTCACCACTGGACCTCTACAGCTATTAGTATGTTTGTCCCTGAATGCAAATTTCTTGATCTAAATTTGTCATTGCATTCATTAAACCCCTAACCCTAACGCTCATCCCGACGCGATTCCCGTTCGTGGCCGTACCTTCACGTGACCATGCACCATCTCTTTGAACTTCTCCACAGACGTTCCTCTGGTGGGTTTGTCAAAAAGCGTCAGCTCCTTCCTCGGCTCCAGTTCTTCTCCCAGCTCATAGTGCAGCACGTCGGCAGGCCAGCACCTGATCACCGCCTCCACGTCGCCCCAGCTCGCCGTGTACACCTTATGCAAGGAGAGAAACATCACTAATCTCGTCTTCGCTCGGTTCCTTCAAACACGTTGATGTTCTTTTCTACGACGTTCAAATACATAATTGAGCTTGGCAGAAGTTATAAGTGATATTATAAGACTTGAGTGCAAAAGTTTGTATGCCCTTCTTTTAAAGAAACCGACATTGACCAAAAGCAGGCAAAAAGCCTTTTATTTTCATTTTGTTCATTTTTAAAACCAATTCGCACCCTGATTCCGTCTTTATCAGTTAAATTTTTTTTTTAAATAATCAAAAAGTGACAAAAGATAATCAAAATTACAACTGTAGCGAATCTCTCGACTACACATGAGCATCAAACGCTATGGAACCAAAGGGAGAGGGGGCACAAACTTTTGCACCCAACCCTATGCATATTCCTCACAGTGTCAGAAATGGACAAACGCATCGGTAACTGCGTGTTTAAGTAGAAACTGCTGCCGTGTGCTTAATTCCACAGCACGAATAATATAAAATGGTTTGGATCTGTGGCGTGTTTTGTTTTGGGTTTTTTTCCCCCCTGAAAGCTCTCACCTGATTGTTGGGTTTGCTGGAGAGACACCTCCTGAAATAAAGCGAGGCTTTTTCACACAGACTGCTGCAGGCAGCGCCATCGATCACTCCCGCTCTGTATTTATCACACTGAGAGAAAGCGGAGGAGGTTAGGGACCTCTTCGGCATTCCGGGTCGTTCACTTACAGGAAAATAATCAGTGGGGATTAACATCTGTGACGCCGAGTAGTTCCGATGCTAGTTCTCACTTACGTAATAGCATCTATAAACACTCATTCCCTCACCAGCACCCCTGTCTCTCTCTTTAAAAAAATAAAAACACACCTTGTAATTGAAAACACTCCTCCGTCCTGCTCTGACACTGGAGACTCCTTCAGTAAAACGTTACATAAACGTTTCCTTAAGAAAAACTGCATCATCGAAGATTACACTCGTTTTTTAATTGGTTTGCATGGCGCGTCCGTGAACAAGCAGTTACTACAGAAACGATAACAACTTGTCGATGCTACTACAGTAAGAGCTGCCATTATAGGAAATGTATACACATCTCCTGGTCAACCAGAATCCGGAATTCTACAGGTATCAGGTGCTGCTCTGAAACAAGTTTACATTTGAATAAATCCAACGCATAACTACTTATCGTTAATTATTGTATCATTTAATGTTTAAGTAGAGTGTGATTATGTTGAAGTGCAGACTTACGATGGTGCTGTAGCATTCGTGCGCTCGACACAGCTCTGTGTAAGACGAGTACTGCACATACACTACCCAGCTCCCCACAAACACCGCCAGCCAGGTTAGGAACAGGTACTTCACCCGCACGTACGACAGCCGAACCTGCACCAGAGTACACACACACACGCGATCAATCAGCACTTGGATTTCTCTCTCTTATATATCTTATTTACCTGTTAATTTTATAACTTATTTTTCTTCTTTCATACTCATCTTACCTACTGTGCTTTATTATAGATTTATTTACTTACTTGTTTACTCATTTATGGTTATATATACTTTATACATGGTTATTTATTTCTTCAAATGACAATTTACTTATTAAATTTGATCCTTCAATTCAGACGTACAAGAAAACTATTATTATTATTATATGAAGATTTTTATTTCTTTGACATACAATTCCATTTTATTTTCCTTTGCTTCTCATTTTTATCATGAATGTTACCCTTTTAAATCGACACACACACACACACGGGCTGAATGATTTGACCCCCCCCCAAAAAAACAACAATTGCGACATTTCTACAATAGCAGATACGCAACAGGAGATACCAGCTTTCCATGAAGTAACAAGTAAAACAGTGTTGTCACGTTAAAAACGAACCCCTAAACCGGAGTTTGATGGAATTTTTATTTAACTTCTACCGATCAGAGTAGTTTTCCGTAAAATTTTTAGATCTCTCTCATATATATATATA
>JAFFST010053753.1:322661-332661 GCA_022414735.1 Noturus placidus | reverse complement strand
AGGAGGAGCTTAGACATTCATAAGCGTGGGCAGGAGCGAAGGCTAACTAGTGGATTTTTTTTTACGTTTAAATCATGAAACACTAAAAAAAAAAAAAATAGTTAGACCCAAAGCAAACCGTATATACAACGTCAAATAACTTAAGAAATTGTTTGAGAGCTACGACGACGAGCTACTTTTTACATTTTTAGACGAAGTTGCCCGAGAGTTCGTCCGCCATTTATGTGTGTGTGTGTGTGTGTATATATATATATATATATATATATATATATATATACACACACACACACACACACACACACACATATATATATATATATATATATATATATATATATATATATATATATTCTCAAGCTGAGAGGCTTCAGAAAACTCAACGTCATTTCCCAGTAATGGAACATGGTTTATGTCGACGCTCCGCGGTTTTTGCGGTGCATCGTGGGATTTTTCAGGGAGCGAATGTTCCAGTGATTGAGACTGAGTTCAAAATGGCCGACGCCCTGACTACTGAACCGGGGACCCGTAAGTGTGTGTCACGTCTTCAGCCGCCACTTCGTGTGTTTTCTCTTCCTCAGCTGGTATCTGAAAATGCTGCAGTGTAACAGGTGTAAGCAGTGGTTTCACGAAGCGTGCATCCAGTGTTTACAGAGGCCCATGCTCAACGGAGACAGGTTAAAAAAAATAAAAATTATATATATATGGGTTACGTTTTTAGTGATTATTATTAAATATTTGTTAATTGGTTTTTTTTTTCTTCCCATGCAGGTTTTATCAGTTTATTTGTTCAGTTTGCAGTAGTGGACCAGAATACCTCAAACGACTGCCTCTGAGATGGTGAGCTTCTGGACTGGAGTTTTACATTTACACTAAATATACTTTAAGTGATCAATTTTACAAGTCCATCTGCTTTTCGCTTCATCCCCCTTCCCCTTTTGTGTATCTACAGGGTAGATGTTGCACACCTCAGCCTCTACAATCTGAGTGTCATTCACAAAAAGAAGTATTTTGACTCCGAGCTTGAGCTCATGGCTTTTATTAACGAGAACTGGGACAGGCTTCAGCTTGGCGAGGTACGTCTCGTCTCGCGTGATGTAATATAACATCTGTATTCAGCACCACTTCTTTATGTCGTCTTGTGTTCCCTCTTCAGCTCACAGACACCCCCAGATCGGAGCGGTATGAAAGAATTCTGGAAGCACTTAATAGCAACCCGACCATGTGAGTCCGTATACAGAATCAATCATCTATAGTGTGTATATGATGTGTATTAGGTCAGTGTGACGAGTCGTTGGGTTTCAGGTTCATGTCCGGGAAGGAGATCAAGAAGAAGAAACACCTGTTCGGTTTACGGATTCGCTTCCCTCCGGGCCCTCAGAACTTGGAACCGCCATGGGACAGGGAACAGGAAAAAGCCTCGCATGAGATTAAGATTAAGGGAAGGAAGTCCATGAAGCCTCCTCATCCAAACAGGTAAAAATCATCATCGTCTTCGTACTAGCGAGAGACAAGTTGTAGCGTATAGTTTCTGATAACAACGTAAACCTCGGAACTGAGAGACTGTTGTTTTATTTCGTTCAGCACAGTCACAAACGGAGCGGTGAAGAAAGGGAAGAGGAAGCATCGAGCACACTCGTTGGAGACGCTGGCCAAGCTGAGACGATCAGAAGAGCTTTTGGCACAGGTGAGGATCGACCGCATCCCGCCGTCTAGACCGCATCCCGCGTCTAGACCGCGTCCTGGCTTATAGACTTCCATGACAGGAAAATAATCAATTTCTACAAATGCACACATTTTGCTAAAAAGGCGTTCTGGATTATTTCTCTGTCACTTTTTCTCTTTCTCTCTGTCTCTCTTTTTCTTTGTTTCTCTCTCTCTCTTTATCTCTCTCACTCTATTTCTGTCTCTCTCTTTTTCTCTGTTTTTTGTCTTTCCCATTCCGAGCGGAGTTTTGCAGATTGTAATTTGAGTTAATAGAAGTTTTAATTAAATGGACTTCACACATCAGGACAGAAAGCATTTTGATTAATTAAGTAACGAAGAGTGGGAAGAGGGAGTAGGCGAGGCCTGACATGCCTAAAGTTTAACAATAACAAAAAGCAAACAAACAACCAGCTGCTTTGTTTGTTGTAATTAATGCTGCGTTACAACTACGAGGTTGTTTAATCAGACAGGAATACTGCGATGTTCCCGAGTCACGCGACGATCCTGTAGCTGTAAATGAATTTATTTTCACGGTGGAATTTGAACTAATGAAGTGTGTTTGGGCAGGATTTTTTCTTTTTTCCTCCTCCCCAATTCAGATTGGGCAAGAGTAAATCGAACGAGTCTTTCTTGCTCTGTTCGCAGTTGGTGTGTGTATTTTTAACAGGTTTGTGGCCATTTATTTATTTATTTATTTAGATGTGTGTTTGTACCGGATGAAGATAAACATCAGTAATTATAATCTTCATACTCAATAAACCGCATTCTACCACAACAAATAAATAATATATTATCATTGAACGGACGGAGTTAGAAAACTGGAGAGGACGATATTCCAAACTTTTCCATTCTGCAGCTTTAATTAAATGACTACATTAATTAATTCATTAACAATTTGATTTCCATTTTTAAAACTTCTTTCTTCTTGTAGTTGTTCTTCTCCTTCTTCCTATTATTATTATTAATAGTAGTAGTAGTAGTAGTAGTAGTGGTAGTAAGCACTCATTAGGATGCATTTCTCATATATAGACAAGTTTTTTTTTTTACGTAAACATGTGCTTTGTAATTATCAGCATATAATAATTTGGTTACATTATAATATATTTTTTTTTTGTTTTATTTTCTTTTGGTCCAAATGAAAAGAAAACTTCTGAAAAGGATTAAACGATGTTTCTTTGACATTTCGCTTCACATTTTCCCCCCTGTAGAATCACATGAAGTTCCCGACTGCAGAGAACAACTCCCTGGGCGTGACGGCGTCTAAAAGGTAGTCTGTATTTCGAGCTCGGAAATGAAATAACGCCGTGTTCGATGTAACTGTAACACCTGTCGTGTCGTGCTTGTTTCCCAATCAGCGTCAAAGCCGAAAAGTCCGCGCCGTCATCGAGTACCTCGGATGCCGACTCCGTTAGTGCCACCACTATGAGCGAAACTACCTCAACCAGCGTATCCAGGTACTGTTCTTTTCATCTCGGCTTTGAGATCTTCCAAAAATTTCCGGACTATGGCACAATAGGTGGTTACGCCCTCGTTAGGCAATTCTAGATGGCTCCTAGTTTGAGACTTCAGGACCAAACTTGGAAAGGAACTCGATCCAAGATGGCTGTTCCTGAGACGAGATTCAGATGGGTACGATAAAGCCACCGATCGTTGATTCTGATTGGTCAGAGAGAAACGGTGTGGATTAATTCTCTATAACAGCAGCTCTGACAGTAGCGCTTTAGGTTTGTTAATGTTAACGCGCTCGTCCTGATATGTTATCGTTTCTATAGTAACCGCTCGTTCACGGGGACTCGTGTTCCGTAACGTTTACGGAAGGAGTTTCCAGCGGCAGCGTTTTGTGACATTCCGAGCTTATGACAATTTTTAGATAGTAGCTTTAAATGCATAAAAAGTACGACTTGTCCGTTCTTTTAAAGTTTTTGGCGCTGGTGAATTTCTGTGGAGGAATTAAACAGCAGCTTCATGTGCGGTAACTCTTAACTCTTCGTCGCTGATTATTTTCCTAAGACAGCATTTCTTGTGTTCCGTTTTTCGCCACATGCTGTTTTTTCTTTCCTCCGCTAGTCTGAGCAGCTCCAGCAGGGCTCCAGTGCCTCAGCCCCTGGTGAAAAGGGGACGAGGACGTCCGAGACGAGCGCTGCAGCCCCCCAACCCAGAGATTCCTCCTCCTCCTCAGCATCTCGAGCACATGCCTTCTCCCGCTCCCACGCTCACACCGCTCTCCCGCTTCCCCCCCACCTCCATCACACAGGGCCTGGACTCAAGCGCTCAGCTCAGCCTCCTCAGGAGCTCCATCAGCAGCTATTTCGGCGCGGCCGGGCGCATGGCGTGCGGGGAAAAGTACCGTGTCCTGGCGCGCCGTGTCACAGATGACGGCAAAGTGCAGTACCTGGTGGAATGGGAGGGCGTCACTGCCTCTTGAGCCTCCTGTGCTATTTGGTACGGTGAGAAGAAGTGTTCGTGTTTTTTTTTGTGAATGTGCCATTCAGTTTTACACTCTTCAGCTCCTTTACTAACGCTAGAGTCATTCTGGTTGAAGGTTAAAGAGAGCGAGAATGATTAAACCATGCCTCTTCTTTTTTATTTTTTACATTAAAAACAAAACTGCCTTGTAGGTTGTAGATGTCACACAGGGCTACACGTCAGACACCTGACTGGAGTCAGTGTTTCAGTATTTCGACACGCCCTCGTCTAACTTAAAAGCACCTCTAACCGTTCACGCTAGGAGGAGAGAAAGTCAATGGTGTTGCTTGCAGGTTGCATCTTGTGGGCGTGGCCTGTCTTAATTGGTGAATAGAAAGCCTAACTAGTTGAACGCATAATGAAATAATGCACTAATCAGTGTAAAATCTGTCATTTTAATTTGCATACAATAACATCTGCTTCGTACTAGCTTCCTTTTCAGATTACGTTAGCAAAGTATGCTCGGGGATCTCTGCTTCTGTCCTTCCTTCCGTCCGAGCGTTTATTTTTCTTCGTAACATCTCTGTATACGTTTAAATTAACGAGAGGCCGTGTGCGAAAAACGCAGTTCTTCCAAACAGTCGACAAAGTAAACATGGAAAGTATTTTAACGTAGGAGCTAAAAGTCACGAGTCGGGGTAACGAAGAAACGTCGGACCATGCTCACCGAACGAACCGTCCGTGCTTTAAAATTTTAATTTTTTTCCCTGTTTTCACAACTCTCGACTCGACTCGGTCAGGCTGATCAAGTAACAGAACGTTTCTTAAGATGGCTGACGTCAGCGGAGGTTGACAAGGGTTCGAAACGCGCTTAACGTAAATGTTTCACCACAAGGTTAAAAATACGTCTCGCTTATACACTGTGCTACTGATGTGCAGGGACCCGGAAAAAAAAATCTAATAAATTTGATGCTGTATGCTGCTGCAGGTTTAACGTATTGTTTTTGATTATTTTAAATATATATATATATATATATATATATATATATAAAAATACATTTTCTTCAGTTTTTTTAAGGTTATTTTTCAGAACAGCTTTCATTTCAATAGGGCACTTTAAAAAAAAAAATAAGAACATTTTTTTTTTCCATTAAGAAATACCTTAAAATTTCACTCAACTTGGATTGCACATTAGTTCATCATATTATTTATCCAAATTACATGTAGACAGAAAATCTCAGAGGCAAATTGAAAGTATTAACAGCATTAATTTTGGGGTGGGGTTTTAGATTGAGGGGTGGGGTTTAGATTGAGGGCTTGGTTACTGAGTGTTTTTTTTTTTCTCTCGTTTATTTCCAAGATTTATTTAAATTTTTTTCCCCAACGTTTGATGATTTTTCACACGTAGATTGAAACGCGTCAGACGAAGCTCCCTTCACGTTGCATACCGAGTCGTGAACTTTCTAGGACTTGCTGTTGAGCGTCGTTTTGTACTATGTAAAGTATGCACACTATCTAGAAGCTCAAGGATTTTTTTTTTGTACTGACTTTGGTTTCCTGTGCTGTTTCAGTTTCATCCTATGCAACTCGATTTTCAAAAGATTTGTGATTTTAATTTTTGTTTCATTCATCTGCTTCAGGAAAATAAAACAGCATTTTTTTTCCCCTTACAACTCTCTCAGGCTTTTTTTAAGGTCTCGGTGCTATTTATTGCTTCGGGGGCGGGGGCTGTATATTTAACGAGATGTTGGATTTCAGTTCATGTCCCGATTTGTAAACTTTCCTATCATTGTGTACGTGGGACGTATTAAAGTAAAACACCACCCTGAACGACCTGCATGTTTAACCTTTATATAAATTTAACACGTGACCTTCAGGCGGCGTCCGAGATCTGTTTTGTAATGGACACGTCAGTTCATTTTTACTTTCCTACATTACCCACATTGCCATGCTGATCTCTAGTTAAGTGAGAGCGATGCAGCAGCGCTTTAGTACTTTACTCTGTTTAGCTCTCGCAGAAATAACGCAAATACAACAATCAAGAAATTAGCAGCAGAATCACTAAACCTGTCACGAATATTACGATATAAACACTTTCAGTGTGTACAGGGTGGAGTTTTTCTTTAATAAACGTGGCATAATCCATAGGAAATCTGTAGCGCAGGGGTAGGAGTGCTATATTATCAGCACATGCCTGTTTTGTTTCTCGCGTAGCATTAATTGCTGGATTTCTGAGACGTTTTGTTCAGTTCAGACTGTATGTTTGTTTCTATAGTGACTGCCCTAAATAGAAAGTGCGCTTGACCCACTCATCTCTGAGTGCTGACCGTATCGGCACAGGTTTTTGGTTTAAGGCAAGCTTTTTTGTTTTTTTCTCAACACTGATACCTCTTTTATTTCAATATAACGTGTGTATGAAATGTTTCTTACTTCCTGTACCAGTACTACATCCATACAGCTTTGCTTTGTTTTTTTTTTTTACTGGCTTTGAGCAGGCTTCTGTAGCCAAAGAATAAATTCATCAAATTAAAATGTGTGTTCGTCAGTTTCTGAGTTCAAATATCCAATGAAACACCAAATGTCCTTACAACATTTTTTTTAGTTCCAATGACAGTATGATTTTTTTGTTTTTGGTGATATTTTGTATGTGAATTTTATTAATTTGTTGAATTGAAATGAATTCAATTGTATTTTTTTCTAAAATATTTTTTTTTCAACTAAAATTAGGTCAGTTATTTTCAATTACGTAATTAGAAATACATTAAAGTTTACATAGAGCTTGAGAGAGAATATACAATGACATTTGACTAGTAAATAAAATATAAATGATACAAAAGTGTAACAGTTGGACTCGGTTAAACAGTAAACTTTTATTAATAATTGTTAGATTGATATTGTTAATATATTTTAGATGTAGCCGAATATATTACGTGTTTGATCAGAACGTTTCTCTTTTTTAATTCTAATATGCGAATTATTAATTAAACAGGTCACAAAGATAGAATTTATTTGTTTGATTGTTTTTCAGGGTTTTTTTTTTTTTGTACTCATTAATTGTTTTTATTTAATTTAAGTAACGAGTATACAGATTTCCGGCTTCCCCCCTCCCATCCCAAAGAAGTCCCGCCTACTCTGCCCTGATTGCTGAGTAGTACCTCTCGTAATCACAGACACGTGATTGGATAGCTCCTCAGTCGTTCACGTCGCCGTGGCGACAGTTAATAGTCGAAGCGCCAAAGTTCGCGCGTCAGTATGGACCAATCAACTTCCAGTCGTTTTTCATGAGCCAATCAGAGACCGCGATACTGAGTGGTGTTTTGTTTGGATCCTGCTGCGATGGGAAGTTGGATAACATGGCGGGTTAAAGCAGGTATTAGCGGTATCAACTTGTATGTTGTATTATGATAATTCAAAAGTGCTATTTAATTTGGTGAATAGATGCTGAATGAAGTGTTTATAAAAGTAGTTCTGGCATTCAAGAAAGCAATAAAAAAGTGAAAAAGTACCATGGCTAAGTATCTAGCACCTGACAACCTGTTGATTGATTTAAAAGTATAAATGTAAATAATGTTAAAGTTGTCTGTTTTTCTATTTAAAGCTTAAGTTAACGCAATTTAGTGTAAAATACTCCAACGTGCATGTGCACCGTGTGTTTTTATCGTCGCAGAATTAAATCAGAAATGCGAACAGAAATAATCCGGTTATTTCTGTGTCAAGTAAACCCGAGTGAATCGGTTTCTTCTGCTCCTCACTCGGCTATGAGAGTTCCTGATGTGTAACTCCGACCGAGAGCTGGTTGAAGATGTGCTGTCCTTGAGAAATCAGTTGAGAAGAACCGAGAGGAACCTAGAGGCTCTGGGAGAACAGTTAAGGTAAGAACAAGTGATTCACAAAGAGTCAGAATCATTGATTCACAAAGAGTCGGACCCTGTCATGAATCATATCTGTCTGTAAGACATCAGGCAAGTTAAAGGTTTATTTATTTATTTAGTAACGAAAGCGATTAATTAGGTCCACAATTACATTTAACTTGTTTGGAAATCTTGGAGGGGAAACTTCACTCTGAAACACGTTAAAGATGCATTAGGTAAGTTTTAAATATGTTTTTAAGATTAGGTGTCTTAACGGTTATTTAAACACGGCTCCTGGCCATGTTTACGAAGCTCTGTCCCTCTGGATCTTTGAGTTAATTAGTGATGTTGGTGTTCTATGTTCCATGCGTTAATCCTGTGAGAGCCAGTTTTTAAGCGATGTCCATCCAGCATAGAAGTAGTGCAGACATCGACACAAAAGCTGGATCCAAATTCCCAGAATACTATGCAGCTGTATGACCCTGAGTTAGACGGCAGAGAGTCTGAGACACGGCTCGGCGAGTTAGAGGTCTACGAGATGACTCGCGATCAGCATGAACGTCATCCGTGACCTTTATTACGATTACAGAGGTCTGATTCTTTGCGTTTTCTTTATCTTCAGCCAGTCGGAAAATGACAGCGTTGACAGCATCGCTGAGCACAAACGCGGGAGCGGATCAGACGGTTACGCCACCTTCGACGATCTTCACAAGCCTGGCGCTGTGAAAGCATCATCATATCCATTAAGAGTGGCACGATCCAGCACTCCGAAGCCGGCGGAGCAGAAAACCTGTGAAAGAGCGCACAGCTCTGACTGTAGGGTGAGTCTGAGTTTGTTTTTGTTTTTTTTATCCTTTAGCGTATTAGACGTTAGACACTTTAAAAGAACGGATGCTGTGTTTTCCCACAGCCCCGATCAGACATGGAGAACGAGGCGGCTCAGCTCAGGAGGAAGCTCAGCTCGGTGAGGGAGGAGAACTCGTCTCTGGTGATGGAGAACAGGCAGCTGATCAGCGACCTGGAGGCCGCGCAGATCGAGATCGCCAGCTCCAAGTCTAAGGTACCACACATCTTCCGGTCTGACCCACCGACTCTGACCCTGCCACATGCTGGTACTGTAAAGCCCTCCTAAAATGACTCTGGATGCGTGATGTGATTCCGTATGTTGACGTATTTCCTTTTTGAAACAGGAAGTGAAATGTTTGACAGTAGTGAAGTAGTTAAATATGGAGTAGTTACATTTTTCAACAGGCTATTGAATGGCCACTGTAGAGCAACACCTGCTCTGGGGGCAGGACAAACATGTATGTATGCATCACAGACTATAACATTTAACTGGGAATATCTCCAAACTATTTTTTTAAATCTCAAGATAAACTATCATACGGTCCCCTCCAGAACTATTGAAACGGCGAGGCCAATTCATTAGTTTGTGCTATACACCAAAGACATTTGATATAAGATCAAAAGATGGATATATGAGATGAGAGTTTAGGATTTCAGCTTTTATTTCCTGGTATTTACATCTAGATGTAAATTTCAGGATGATCCAAAATTGTTGTATTGGCTGTCGCCCAATGTTTATGCAACACCTATGATTGATTTTTTTCCCTTTTTTCTCAGCTTCAAAATGGTTTGCTTTTCTCACATAGACAGCTCTCTGGTCTTCATGTTGGTTTATCCTTTTTAAGAACAAATGCAAGCCCAAATGTCTTCAGTCTACAGCAAGAACAAATTAAATGGCCTTGCCATTCCAGTAGTTTCAGAGGGGACTGTATTTGTGTCCACAACACTGAGAGGGACTAAAAGATGCCAAAACATATATTGGAATATTTAAAAAATATATATTTAAAAAAAAAAAATTATATATATATACAGTGCCTTGCGAAAGTATTCGGCCCACTTGAACTGTTCGACGTTTTGCCACATTTTAGGCTTCAAACATAAAGATATAAAACTGTAATTTTTTGTGAAGAATCAACAACAGGTGGGACACAATCATGAAGTGGAACGAAATTTATTGGATAAATAAACTTTTC
>JAFFST010053753.1:299304-314678 GCA_022414735.1 Noturus placidus | reverse complement strand
TGATTGTGTTCCACCTGTTGTTGATTCTTCACAAAAAATTACAGTTTTATATCTTTATGTTTGAGGCCTGAAATGTGGCAAAAGGTCGAACAGTTCAAGGGGGCCGAATACTTTCGCAAGGCACTGTATATAGATAGAAATTAACTTAAAGAAATATGCAGAAAATAACACGGGCACTAAAATGTCTCATTTGTAAGTCGCTTTGGATAAAAGCGTCTGCTAAGTGAATAAATGTAATGTAAATGTCTATACTTTTTTTTCTTTTTTTTTTTTTATCTTAATGACTACAGATTACAGCTCACAGAAATCAAAAATCCAGTATCTCAAAATATTAGAATAAAGTGTAATGAGTCTAGAATACATGAAAAAGTTCCACTTTTTGAATTAAATTACAGGGAATAAAAATGAACTTCTCCACGATAATCAAAATCTAATTTTTTGAGATGCACCTGTATACAAGTATATACATGTTTTTATTTTGTTTTCTGCAGGAAAAGGACAGCAGCATCCATCATTACCAGTCGCTCCTAAAGAAGAGACAGAGGGAATTCCAGCAGGCTGCGGAGACCTCCAAGATGGCTGAAACGCACAGATGTAGGGAGCTGGAGGACAGGATGGAGGTGGTGAGTGTGTGCAACATGTGTGATGTGGATTTTGTTGACGGACCTGATGATGACGGGTGTGTATTTGTGTGCCTGAGCGTAGTTGCAGTCGTGTCTGGCTCAGAGTCAGGCTGAACTAGCGGCGTTGAAGCAGACCGTGTCCGATCTCCAGTCAGAGAAGCAGGAAGTAGAACATAGGGCTGGTTTACTGCAGGCATCTGTGGATCAGCTTACACAGGTCAGCTTCCTGAAATGATAACAGCCAATCATAGTGCTTTTATAAATATTAATATAAACGTGTGGTTAATTTATAGGACATGAAGATGAAGAACATGCGTAGTGAAGAAGAAGCACGTGTTTTTGAAGAGCAAGCCTTGGAGTCGGCTTCTAAAGTGAGCGAGTGTGTGTGTGTGTGTGTGTGTGTGTGTGTGTGTGTTAGTTAGTATAACTAAAAATGTTGTTATAGGGCCACCCTAATTTCAGTCTTTGGTATGTAGGGAGTAGAATACGCAGCGTTGTGCTCTTCTAGGAAAGTTTAGACAGTACCGTGGTGTGAAATGATGCTTTATAGCTGTTGCGTGCAGATGAAGTTTATGGAGTCAGAGCTGTCGTGCTGTAAGGAGGAACTGAGTGACAGCCTGCGGCAGTTCGAGAAGGTCAAGCAGCAGTACGAGAAGCAGCTGGAGCTGAAGAACTCTGAGGTCTGCCTGCACGAGTTTGCGTTTAACGTTTACGCGATAATATAACGCGATCTCTACACAACGTCTTGCATGATGATACAGAATATTGCATTACTTAGTGTAAATAATATTAACTATTAATACAACCCCAATTCCACAGAATTTGGGACTCCTTGTGAAATGTAAATAAAAACAGAAAATCTCATAAACCCAGACGTTATTTACGATAGAACATAGAACTGAGGAAGTGTACCATTTTCTGAAATGAAAAAGGTAATTTTGAACGCGTCTCTGAGATCCTCTTTTGAAAAGGAAAAAAATTACACACTTTAATCATTTGTAAAAACCCAGAAAAGGGATCCTTTCATGCACTGTGTGCTCTTGTGTGTTTATAATGCTGCATGGGTAAATTTTGTGTGTGTGTGTTAGTTGTCAGTTCTGCAGGAGGCGGTGAGGAGCAGAACGCTGACCTGTGAGAGTTCGAGTGAGGAGAACCTGCAGCTGCAGTGCTCCATGCAGAGACAGCATGCCATGTTGCAGGAGAGCACCAGCCGCATCGCACAGCTTGAGGATAGCCAGAGTCATCTGCAGAGCCAGGTACACACACACCGAACGAGTGTCCCTGCATTGATGCTCAGTTCAGGGTGCAGACTGTGCAGAGTTTCGCGTGTTCTCCCCATGTACATGTGAGTTTCCTCCATGCCCTCTGGTCTCCTCCCAGCTCCCAAAACCCAAAAACACTGTTGGTGGATCGGCTCCGCTTAATCGCCCCAGATGTGAATGAGTGCATGAATGTGTACGAGTATTCCCGTCTCACACCCGGCGTTCCTGGGATCCACTGGGAACCCTGAGCATGATAAAGTGCTTAAGTTGATGCAAAGACGTGTAGGCGGGAAAAAAAGGCTCTGGATTACGGATCAGAAGGTCGAAGGTTCAACCCACAGCACTGCTAAGCTGCTAAATATGGGTCCTTAAGCAAGGCCTTTAACCATCTCTGCTCCAGGGGGCGCCATATGATGACTGACCTTGCGCTCTGACCTTTGACCCTGCACTCTGATACTGTATATGAAGAAAAGAATTTCCCTTAGCTGTAATGTGTATATTTGACAAATAAAGGCTTCTTCTTTTTATATCATCTGAATAATAGTGACGCCCGATGCTGTGGGTTGTATTACAAATAAACAGAAACGGCGCTAGATCCAAACCTAGTAGTTCACCATGATGTTTCAATCATTCTGTAACACTATAGGAAAATACAGTACTGTGACCTATATAATAAATTATAATGGTATATTTGAAATGTAACTGTAATAATACCACAGCGCTTTTGAGTTCTGGATTCTGATTGGTCAGAAGGTGTTGGTTAATGTTCTCTAACGGCGTGCGAATCACAGGTTTGTATTAATGCACTTGTTCTAATACGTTATCGTTTCTATAGTAACTCATAGTAAGCTCATTCTCAGGGACTCGTACAGCAGACGCCCCACATACAGGTTTTTTATATATATATATATATATATATATATATAAAATCTCATAAAAAAATTCGTTGTTTTTTTTTTTTTTTTTTTTTGTAAGGAGACATTTATTTAATGTCAATGGGAGGAGTCTCCAGTGTCTTGTACGAGTCAGAGAGTCACTTTATCCGGTGTTTCCGTACTGCAGGTTTCTCAGCTGGAGCAGGAGCTGGAGAGGGAATGCACCACGTCGTTACACCAGCTCAGGAGGAAGCAGGTGGAGGTGGAGGAGGCCAAACAGGAGGTGCAGAAGAAGGAGAAGCAAACTGCTGAACTTTCTTCTTCCATAACGTGAGTCTCACACGGTTGGAAGTTTTTCTCCTTTTCAGTCACTCAGGTTCTTTTGAAGCTCTAGCAGATGCTCCATTGGATCGGTTTAATCGACCTGACAAGTTTCACACCAGTTCTCACACAACTGGAACCAACATCATGTCACTCTTGTATGATATGATATGATTTATATATACACTAACTATATGGCCAGAAGTATGTGGACCATCTCACAGTATGTGCGAGCTCCATGAAGACATGTTGGTGTTAAGGTTGGAAGAAGGTGTCCTGAACCGAGCCCTGACCTCAACACCTCCGACTCCTCACCTTTGGGATGAACTGGAACCTAACCTCAACTTTGCTAATGCTCTTGTAGCTGAGAGACACCCCCATCCCCCACCAGGCCCCCAAAAAATAAATAAAAAACATTTATAAGAGCAGATCAAGGACCAACTCGGTGTCGGTGCCCACAGATTTAGAACGGGTGTAACTGATGGAGGGATTTATTAGTCTGTACACACACCCTGTGTCGATGTCTACCTTGTGATCTTTCCCACCAGGATGTTGTTAACAAGCTTTTTTTTACCCACAAGACATCCCTGTGCCGCTGGTATTTGAATTCCAGGCCGCCGTACAGCCTCGAGCGCTGTTTGTCGTTCTCGGAGAGTCTTATGACTCCAAGTCAGGACTCGGTCACGTTGTCTCGACAGCTGCGTACGTCTGTATAAATGTTGAGCCTTTCCTTCTTTTCCTCAGCAGTAGAATACTGCACAGCAGACCGATTCTTGTCTACAGCAATTCTGATGATAAGGTGTGATGGACAAATATTTTGATGGTTTGTTTATCATTTTATTCATTCTGAATTTGCTCGTGTGTTTTTTTTTTTTCTTTAATCTAGGCAGCTGAGCTCCGAGATGAACGCATGCAGAGAGGAGCTTTCAGACATGGAGAAGGAGCTACTGCAGCTGAGGAGGGACAGCAGCTCTAAAGCCACGCAGCTCAGTCAGATGGAGGGGACCCTGCAGGAGACCAGGGGCATGCTGGATAAGAAGAGTGAAATGGGTACACGATATATAAAATCTCAGTTAACGAAGAAACATCTTCTACCAAGGCACGGCACTGTAGAATCTGATTTCGTCTGTTCTGTTTTTCAGTGGTGGACCTGGAGGAGAAGCTCCACCGGAGCGAGATGGACAGGCGGAACTCTCTGCAGCGGGCTTGCTTGTTGGAGGAGCAGTTAAACACAGTGCGCGGCGAGCTGTCCGACACACTGGGCCACCTGGAGGAGCTGAGGGACGTGCTGCAGAGGACTCAGCTTGCCGCCGACCAGGGGCAGGCCACCATTCACCAGCTCACCGCAGAGCTCAGGTGAGGCCACCCCCCCTCGCAGCTACGCTGTCGGTCAAGGAGCACGCCTGTGAGGCTCGTCACGTTCAGTGACCTTGTCGACCCTTGACCCCAGTAGAGCGTGTATGCATGTGTGGGCATGTCTCTTCTAGTGCTCCAACTGTGTCAATCATAAAGGGGTCTCAATCTCCTTTTTATTTTATTTTTTATTCGTTTTATTCAAATATATGCAAATCTGCCACTGTTTTTCTTTTCTGAATAATAAATTGCTTGATATGGTGCTTTAAGATAAATAAATAAAAAAGTAATTTGATACATGAAAACATACAGCAGTATCTACATTTTAAATCCTCATTCAGTAGTTCTATCCTCAACCATACATGCCCCACCCTTCATTTTTCCTGGTAACCTCTGTCACAAGACCTGCGTTTGCATATTGTAACCTGATTGGCTATGATATTTTTATGATGCAATAACACTTTCCTGAAACATGGTTAAGACTAAAAACAGGTCAATTTAAGGTGATTTTAAAGAACCAATACCCTGAGGAGAACTGTGATTCCTCTGCGTTTTTATTTTTATTTAATGGACCCGGTGTTGCAGTTCTCTGTCATGTTTAACATGCTGAAGATTCTCCACAAGGGGGAGCTAGTGACACTAAAGGAAGCTCAGAGTCCGCCACCTTTTACGAAACACTTACAGCATCATCACACCAAGCACAGTTGGGTTCCTTAGTAGAAAATGGCTGCTCAGGATGTGCGTCAAGGCTGTAATGTTGGCCTGTTTTTATTTTTATTTATGATCATTTTTATTGGAAATTACATCATATGCACATTTTGAGTCATGAATATATATATATATATATATATATATATATATATATATATATATATATATATATATATATATATCTCTCAAGAAAAAATATCTATCCTGACAGTGTCAGGATCGACAGATCAACATCGACAGTTTCAAGCAGAATTTTATTTACTCTTAGGTGGAAATGATAAATATATCCTTACACCACGTGTTCCATGCTGGTGCAAAGTTGAATTCAGCAACTTAAGATAGTTGTAGTACATTGCAGAAATGATCGTCAACAATTCTCTATGCCATGTTTAAATACAATGTCTTTTAAAGGTGCCATGTGACCCAAATACATACACACACAACTCATATTTACTGTAAAGATGTGTATTTCCCCTTCTCACACACACCATGAGTTTAACACCAGACCTTTCGTGCATTGTGTGTTCATGGAGCTCCACCCACTCTGCGGTCAGGCTCAGTCCAGTTCACCTTGTCGCTTGTTTATTTAATTTCATACATTTCAAAAGGTGCACAAAAGAAGGAACGATAGAAACGCAACATAAATATGAGTTCGTATGTTTAGAGGTATGAAGGTTAGATGGCTGGTGTAAATGAGAAGGAAGAAAGTGTTGAGGTTTAGGGCAGAAAGGGGATGCTTAGTTAAATGTGATGGATTTCTGTTTAAGTGTGTGTGTTTGTGTGTGGGGACAGGGAGAGCCAGCAAGAGCTGGAGGAGAGGAATCATGAAGTATTGGATATGGACACTGCACTGAAGGAGAGACAGGGGGAACTGCAGCAGAGAGCAGAGCTGGTAACACACACACACACACACGACATGAGAGCAGAGCAGGTGTTGGCCATTAAACCGGGAACCCACGAGGCATTTTGCTTTAGATGTTACAACCAAAATTCACAAAAATTCTCCTTTACAAAAGTCTCTCTTCCTTTGCATTAAAGCTGCAGTATGTAACATTTTTGGCTGAAAAATTTACAAGCACCAATACAATTTCGAAAAATCCCCAAAGGCAAAAAATATAAAGTAAGGGTCAAAGGTGGAACACTGAACTAACGCCAGACGTCCAGATTGTGTATTAAATGTGTTTACATGATCTGATTAACTTGTTTACACGGTTTATTTATTTACATAATTTTCATCATTTTATTTTCATCATAAATGAAGACCGTGTCAAGTGCGGTTTTCACAGATCCCGTTAAAAAAAAATTACAAAATGGATATTTACAAATAAAATAACTGGTGTTAAAATGTAGGCATTTTTTTCCTTTACCATACAAAGTTTATTGGCTTGGTTGCTAGGCAACCGGGGAGGTGCGACATTGTGAATTTCAATGCTGATGTGTAGACCTAAAGTTTTTCCTTTACATAAGTGCAAGTCAGTGTGTTGGATGAGCTATTTCCCGAAATCAGGACTTTTTATTTTGAAATGAAAGTGCATGCAGCAACACATTTCTACCACAGGGGTCTCCAAAAATCAGCGAAGGTTTGAAGGACAGCTTTAAAATTGACAGTACACAAATAATAGTTTAAACGATGCATAAAAAGAGAAGGAAAGTTTGAAATAGGCTTAAACACTTGCTCGCTCATCTGAGAACGTATCGCAATTAAACCAAGTAATTATTTTTTTTTTCTAGGAATAAGGCGAATTTGAAAATCTGTTATGTTCTTTTGCCTTTCTGAACCCTAAAACTTATTATACTCTGATAACATGGTGAATTATTAAGTAGATATTAGATGTGGGTTCTGTTCAGCTCTTCAAAGGTTAATAAAAGTGCCTAGTGTGTTTGTTTTTTCTCTTCTTTTTTTATGTCCCCTCAATGTCCAGCAGATGGCGCTACGAGACGCAATTTGGGGGCTGTTACTCTTTTTCAGTGCTTTTAAATTAGATAATAGATAAAATGTCAGTGAAAACATGTTTGTTTCACTTGCAGCTCGGACAGCTGGATGTGGTCATTAAGGAGCATAAGATGGAGATGGAGAGGAAGATGGAACATCTGCAGGAGGTCCAGGAGAAGACCGAGAGAAAGCTCAGAGAGAGAGAGAAACAGGTACAGAGCTCCTTACACACGTTTGAAAACCCACATGACGTGGTTATCTGAGGACAGAAGGGGGCGTCTCTGACTCTGCGGCTTTGTTTGTAGGTGGGGTTTCTGACTGAGAGGCTGGAATTGGTCAAATCGCAGCTCCAGGGGAAGGAGGATCTGGAAAAGGTGAGAAACAGCACTGTTTAAAAAAAAGGGGGGGGGGGGATACGACATAGCTGTCAAGATACGGTGTGAAGTGGCGTGATGGTGTTGACACAGCGCAGTTGTGTTCTCGGTACTGATTGGTCAGAAGAGGAGGTGTTGAGTTGTCTATAACAGCAGCCCTGTCTGTAGCAGGTTTATATTAACAAACTCGTTATAGTAATACGTTATCGTTTCCATAGTAACAGCTCGTTCACATTTCACATACGGTAAGGTTTTTTGTAAGGAGATGTTTATTTGACATCTATGGAAGGAGTCTCCAGTACCAGAGGTAAAGCTGTAGCGTTAATTTTTCCAACATCTTCGAGTTTAAACGCAGCTAGTCACGTTAACAAGAAACTGCAGAATGTAGAGAGTGTGTGTACATGGGATTACACTTCTAACTCCTGTGTGTGTGTGTGTATAAGAGTGTGTTTGAGCTCGGTCAGCAGCTGCGTGTGTGTCGCGAGCAGCTCCAGAAGAGCGCTCAGGATCTGCAGGACGCACACACACACTGTGACGCTCTAAGCAGGCAGCTGGACAGCGTCTCACAGCAGGAGAGACAGAAGGTACAGGCTTACACACTTTCTTAAACTGTTATACATTCATATACACAGGGTAGGAAAGTGTGGCATAGAGGAGCAAGAGGCCACGCCCTCTTCAGTAGAACTGACTGGCACAGAGGCCATGCCTCCTTTACCATTAACTTTGTGTGTGTGTGTTGTGTTGTGTGTGTGTGTGTGTGTGTGTGTGTGTGTGTGTGTGTACCTTTGACCAGCGTTATATTTAATGAGTAACTGTGTGTAAGTGCACAGAGTACGATCATTAAATATGACTGACACAAGTAAATTCACAAACTCTTATCCTGTAAATTTTTGATGCCACTCAAAAAGAGCAGGAACTTAAAATGTTCCTAGAACTGTGGCACAGGAACTAAAAGCTTTGTTTGTTTTTTTTACTGCAAACAAGCTGATGAGGTTCTACGAAAGTTCCTTATATGGTGTACATGCAGCATCTGTCTGCTACTTTCTTTCTCTGCGCCTTCACTTATTTCTCCCCATCTCAGTCATTCTCTCTTTTTGTCTCTCGACACTTTTTTTTGTCTTTCTTTTTCTCTTTTTACACTCTTTGCCTCTCTATGCCTTTGCTTTCTCTCTTTACTTTCTTTTTGCCTCTTCTTACTCTGTCTCTCATGTTTCCTCTTTATACTTTCTTTCTCTCTCTACACTTTCTGTCTCTCTTGATGCTTTCTCATTCTCTCTCTGCTTTCTCTGTCTCTGTTAACGCTTTCTTTCTCTCTTTACACTTTCTCTCTCTTTACACTTTCTCTCTCTTTACGCATTCTTTTTCTCTTTATGCTTTCTGTCTCTCTCTTTACACTTTCTTTTTCTCCTTACACTTTCTCGCTTTACACTTTCTTGCTTTACACTTTCTTTCTCTCTCTTTACACTTTCTCTGTCTCTATGCTTTCTCTCTCTTAATACTTTATCTGTCTCTCTTTACGCTTTCTTTCTTTACACTTTCTCTTTCTCTCTTTACACTTTCTCTTTCTTTACACTTTCTCTGTCTCTCTATGCTTTCTCTCTCTCTTAATGCTTTATCTTATCTCTTAATGCTTTATGCTTTCTTTTTTTCTCTTTACGCTTTCTTTTTCTCTTTACACTTTCTTTCTCTCTCTTTACGCTTTCTTTTTCTCTTTATGCTTTCTCTTTCTCTCTATTTTTACACTTTCTCTTTCTCTTTACACTTTCTCTTTCTCTCTCTTTACACTTTTCTAATTTTCTGTCTTTACATTCTGTCTCCCTTTATTCTTTTTTGCTGTTGTCTCACAATGTTCTCTTGTTTTATGCTGCTCAGGAACCAGGTTGTACATTAACATTAATGGCTTTCTTGCTCTATGGGCAGTACAGTAGTGATCCAAACTTCTCGTGTGTGTGTGTGAGCATAGGAGACTGACTTGCAGCAACTGCAGGAGAAGCTCCGTGTGGTTGAGAAGTGGCGGCTGCAGAGTGAGGCTCAACTGAAGACCACAATCACTGAACTACAACATGAAATACAGCGGCAAAGAGAAGAGCACAACAGAGAGGTACACACACACAAACACACACATTGCTACAGCAGTTCTCTGAAGAAAACCAAAATTAAAGGAATAGTTGGGCTTAAAATGAGTGCACAGTGTTTTTCTAGCCGATCAGCCAAGAAGTGTTCAGTTATGTTTTTAGTTTTGGACTCAAGCTACGAGGCTTTTGCAAACCGCATGCCTAAATAATCACACGCTTCTCTCAAGTTCCCATAAGGACATCATGTGTGCTTAAACAGTTTCTAAAAACCAAGCAGAATAAGTCTGTAGAGTAAGTAAAGAATAAAACCCCTCCACGTCATGCTGTAGTAGGAAAATAATCAATGTAAGGGTGGTGTGATGAAGCAGAGTTACCGTTACCACCCTGATGTTGATTCATTTCCTACAACTGCACGTCGTTCCAAAACCTCAGAACATACAGAAATCCAGTTGTCCACATTCACACTGTTCACTTGTGCGTCTATTTCTTCCTTTCTTTCTTCCTTTCTTTCTTTCTTTCCTTCTTTCTTTCTTTCTTTCTTTCTTTCTTTTTAAACCCTGAAGGTGTCGGCTCTTCAGCAGACACGTGGGCAGCTCCTAAAGGTGTCCGATCAGATCTCCATCAGCCTCCGAAGCTCTCAGGAGAAGCTGGAGGAAGCCAGAGCCGACGCCACCGAACTCCACACACAGCTTCAGTCCACACAGCAGCTCTTGCAGCACGCCAACGAAACGCTGCTCGTTAAGGTCAGGATGAGAAGCCTCTGTATCACACATCAAATCAAATCAAATCAACCAGGGGGTGGAGCCTCACCATCACACATGAGGCTGAACTGTTAGTACAAGTATGAAAAACAAACAACTCAAATTTATTCGAGTCAGCTTTCACGGTTGTTACGAAATGGGGCAGCCATTGTAAAATTTGACCCAGATGTGCTTCGTGACATGCCACGCTCACATTTTTAAAAACACTTTTCCATTTATATCTCAAAGTATACACGCTATGAAGATGTAATTTGGTATATTTGTGTAGTGTTTGATGTCGAATATGGCGTAAGTGTATTCTCATTCTACATGTATTCGGACAAACATTATAAACATTATATAGATATTATAGTATATTTACCTTGTTAATTATAGATAAATTATTTTTGACTTTCTTTATGATTTGGCTTACACACACGCACACAATTGACACTTATTTGAGTGATGAAGCGATGAGAAGTGTCTCAAAGTCTGGAGTTTTCATTTCATTCATGTATTACGGATATACTAAATTTGTAGATTCTGTTTCTATATAATAAAGTGTAGTACAAGTTAAAATAATTGTTGTTGACACGGTTTAAATGTTGAGCATTTTTATTATTGTAACACTGTAAGAAATTACACAACGTCCTGATTTATCTATCGTGATCTTGCCATGAAATCAGCCTTTGATGCTGACTTGGCATTAAAAGAACAATAAATAAATAGATTCTGATTGTACATCAAAACTTACATAAATATCCCGACCAAAGTCCGGGCCAAATTTTGTAACGGCCACCATTTTGTAACGCGCGAGAGCTGACTCGGGGTTTTCGGGGGTGTTTGTTTTCATACTTGTACTAACACGAAGTTTTCAGTAATCCACGTCGAAGCGTACAAGTCGAGCATTTAGGCTGAAGTGGGCTTTTAATCTTGCTTTAATCAAACCCAAACATTTAGCTGTGGAATATCTGGCATGTGTTTATCAGTTCTTCTGAATTCATAGGAAAAGTTTCAGGTATTTAAACACTGTGCATCAATATAGAAACGCCAAGCATGGGAGTGTCTCTTCTGTTTACCTGTAAGCACTGGGTGTGCACGTGAGTCGTTAAACCGATGAGGAAATATCTGTTTTGGCACACCTGTAAATATTTAAATTGAAGGTGTTTCTTGAAGACTTCTCAAGGTTACACCCTTAGAGCCTGTTCTTCTGGCTGCTTTTGGGTTGTGTCATGCCACGCCCTTTCGCTTAGTTACGGCTTTGACTCCAGAACGTGAAAGATTTTTGTTACGAGAACACTGTACAGCCTTTAAAAACTTTATTCACTGAATAAAAACCATAGAGTTAGACGACACAGACGAAGTTACGTGTTTGTCGAAGCGAGTCATTCGTTGACGTCCACCAAGACCGAAAACACGTCACGAACTCCCTTCTTTGGCTTTAGTTGACCTGTTTTGTCATTGGTTGCAGTGGCAACAGGTGCAGAAGTTCTACCCCCACCCACAGATTCCCTCTCCTCATAGATGGACATTCCCATACCAGTGTCTCCTTCAGGGTTTCCAACTAGTTGTCTTTTCTGATACTGTTCGATCAAGAACTGACTCGGAGGCATCTTTGTAAGGTCCCTGAACTGTCTCGACTTTTGCCTCTTGATTAACTGGAGCAGTGTCTCTCCCCACAAGGCTCTCCCATTCTGCAGAGGGCCTCATGATGTTTCAGAGTGCAAGCCCAGCAATCAAAGAATTATAATCTGAAAGGAGAATAGAAAGCGGAAAGGTTTGCAGATGATCTTGATTGCTCCGGTTACTCTGGAGAACAGTTCAGATCTGGAGAAGTCTGTGCATTTCCTTTCTGTAGATCCTTTGCTTCCCATCCATCAAATTGAAAGGAACCACCATAGGAGCACCACTAAGCAGATGGTGGTTCAGTTTCAGCACAGCAGTGGCACTGTGGTGGTGGTGACCACAGACTCGGGCCACAAAGAGGAGAAAAACCTCACTTAAAAGCAACTAAAGTAAATACTGCCATAATCACATTTCGGAGTAAAGAAGTGGAGCTTTATTTACAGTTGAGTAGCCATACTGAACTCGAGGTTGAAAACCACCTTCCCGACTTTCTGAGCTGGAATTCCACACATTTTCTTTGTTTTTTTTTCTCTCTTCCTATTCAAAGGATGGAAATTGGAGTTACGAGTCTATGAATGCAGCATTAAACTGACGGTTGATGATGGACTTGAGCAGGGGCCGGATTTACCAAAAATCTAAAGTTCTTAAGATAACTTTGTAAGAATGTTCCCAAGTGCAAATCTTGAAAAATTTCTCAAATATTTTCTTAAGAATAAAATGACAGTAGTGTAATAGCTACAACAAAATCAACTTATTATCTTTTTGTTAAGTAGCAATGACTTCCTGGTCATTTATTCAAATGTAAAATGCGTGAGATGTGTTCGTTTAACAACGTTAACTATCATAGGAGGATTTACCTGCTAGAAACTAGCCAATTCAATTTCTATTTATTTTGAATTGTATAGCGCTTTCAACAACGGACGTTGTCTCAAAGCAGCTTTACAGAAATATATAAACACAGGATAGAGATTTTAAGTGTGTGAATTTATCCCCAATGAGCAAGCCAGTGGTGAGGGAAAAACTCCCTAAGATGATATATGGAGGAAACCTCGGGAGGAGTCAGTCTCAGAAGGGAACCCATCCTCATCTGGGTAACGAGAACCATGTATGCTAGTTTATAGAAGTAAAATATTGTAGTAGTTACACAGTATTTTATTATAATCTTGCAAGTTTTTTTTTAGGTTTAATATTTGCAACAACCCGATAAATCCATTAGGAGTCTTTTGACAAGTTATCCTAATCTTAAGAAGTTTAAGGTTAGGTTTAAGAAGAATTTTTGGGAATACAAAATATTCGTAACTTTTTCCTTAAGTTGGAAATAAGAAGAACATGGCAGTTAAGAAGAATTTCATTCACTCTTAGGAATGTGTCTCATTGGGCGGAAGCAGCAGAAAATAAAACCCTTTCTCACCTTCATTCCATAAACATCTGGCACCCTTACTGTGGTTTTGAGAACACGGGGACATTCCTTTCTGATTGCCGCTGGCGTAAGATGATGTGGGTGTGTCCGAGCAGGAAAGAAACGAACACTCAAGCATTATATCCTGAGGTGTATAGTATTATTATTATTATTATGATTAAGGTTTCAAACTACACGACTGTATAATCGTTTTTTTGTTTTGTCGGTTGAAATACATGAAGTTGTCGCCTTAAACCATCGGGAGTTGAAAAATGACACACACATGCTTTATTCACATTAGATTAATCCAATTTTATTTGGTTTAATACGTGCAGAATGCTGTCTAATTACACAACTCGTTCCTACATTCCAGGAATCAGAGATTGCACGTCTTCAAGCGAAGATCTCCAGCCTTGAGAGAGCCTCTGAGCTCCACAGCTCCACGCTCCATCATGAGTCTAGCACATTTCCTCCCATCTCTCCTTCTCTCAAAGACCCTGTGACTAATTTTCCCTGCTCTGTCAAAGACCCCCTCGGTCGCTCCAGCATCTCCTCCAGTTCCTGGAGGGAAGCCTCATCAGACGTGTCTCTGGAGCTCTCCGAGAGTCTGAAGGCCAGCGTGAAAGCGGCTCTGAAGCATCCGAGTTCCCCATGCAGCGGCTGGCAGGGCCTGAGCCGCACGGTACTCTCGTCCAGCTCAGACATGACCTTCAACCCACTCACCTACATGCTGGATGGAGAGGAATCCGAGGAACCGGAAATGAACTCACTGTCAGGCATGCTGAGATTCGTTAATCAGACTCTGGCCCTGCAGGAACAACACTCGGACACGCATGTCCAGGCAAGTTAGAACAGGAAATAAAGCCTCTCTTAATGCAGATGTTTCTCAACGGCTTTACGATCAGACACTGAGGATTACGCAGTTCTTAGTGGTTTTTTGAGACGTTTAAAAGAGTCGAGGTTCTTTTTGTTTTCCTTTTATAAAAGGACCACAGCGAAGACTGCTTTTAAGGGGATGGATCATAACAGGAAACGACATTTTGAAGAGGATCTTTAGATCTTTCCACAGTTTAATACATTCCTGGAGAAGTCTGGTTGTAGTTCCTGACCATCTGATCCTCTGGTGTTCTCCCGTAGGACTTGTTCTTGAATTAAAAACAATCCTGGCCACTTGAAGTTTGACTTTTCTTCTCTTTTTTTCATATACACACACACACTAATGTGAATATTGTGTGTTTGCCCTTTTTTATTTTTATGTTTTCAATAAAATGAATCTATTTTATGATTTATGAATGTTTGTTTACGTCGTCCACTGTTCAGTTTAAACTAATTTTATACCACAGGATGTGCTGTTACAGAAAATGAAGTCACTTCAGTGATAAGCGTCAGGCCGCGTCACGTGACTCTGTTGATGATTTTTTCCCTAACACAGCATGCCCCCTCCATTACTTCTCACATGAACATTTTACGCAATGGCAGCAGATTGTTCGTACGAACTTCCCCCGGTTCTTTATCCATTTCTGGACCGATTTCTCGAGTTGACATTTGCATAAAGAGCTAGCATAAGTACTTTTAATAAGTCACTCTGGATAAAAGCATAATCCTTCTTCCAGTAATTACATCCAAAAAAACCCAAACGTTCAGATGTGGAATGAAACAGAACTCAGAAACTATGCCAGATAGCCATCATTAACTCTAGCGCTACCTTTATCTACTACACTGCTAATTTCTCAGTGCTTTTAATCGACGTACAGCGGTATTTTAATTAGCCGATTAGAGTGTGCGCACCAGGTGTCTTCAATATTGAACCTTTTTCAAAATATTCTAATTTTCTGAGATACTGGTTTTGGGGTTTTCATTAGTTGTCAGTTATAATCAAAATTAAAAGGAATGAACACTTGAAATATATCAGTCTGTGTGTAATGAATGTATACATTATACTAGTTTCACTTTCTAATTGGAATTACTGAAATAAATCAACTTTTTGATGATATTCTAATTAATAATAATAATAATTTATCAATTTGTATAGCGCTTTTTTACAATGGTACATTGTCTCAAAGCAGCTTTACAGAAATATCA
>JAFFST010053753.1:272078-282921 GCA_022414735.1 Noturus placidus | reverse complement strand
CCTCCTCCTCTGAGACCGGAAGGTAGAGAGGCCACACCTCCTCCTCTGAGACCGGAAGGTAGAGAGGCCACACCTCCTTCTCTGAGACAGGCAGGTAGAGAGGCCATGCCTCCTTCTCTGAGACAGGCAGGTAGAGAGGCCACGCCTCCTTCTCTGAGACAGGCAGGTAGAAAGGCCACACCTCGTTCTTTGAGACTGGAAGGTAGAGAGGCCACACCTCCTTCTCTGACACAGGCAGGTAGAGAGGCCGCACCTCCTTCTCTGAGACAGGCAGGTAGAGAGGCCACACCTCCTTCTCTGAGACAGGCAGATAGAGAGACCAGACCTCCTCCTCTGAGACCGGAAGGTAGAGAGGCCACACCTCCTCCTCTGAGACCGGAAAGTAGAGAGGCCACACCTCCTTCTCTGAGACAGGCAGGTAGGGAGGCCACACCTCCTTCTCTGAGACAGGCAGGTAGAGAGGCCAGACCTCCTTCTCTGAGACAGGCAGGTAGAGAGGCCACACCTCCTTCTCTGAGACAGGCAGGTAGGGAGGCCACACCTCCTTCTCTGAGACAGGCAGGTAGAGAGGCCACACCTCCTTCTCTGAGACAGGCAGGTAGAGAGACCACACCTCCTTCTCTGAGACAGGCAGGTAGAGAGGCCACACCTCCTTCTCTGAGACAGGCAGGTAGAGAGGCCATGCCTCCTTCTCTGAGACAGGCAGGTAGAGAGGCCACACCTCCTTCTTTGAGACTGGAAGGTAGAGAGGCCACACCTCCTTCTTTGAGACAGGCAGGTAGAGAGGCCACACCTCCTTCTCTGAGACAGGCAGGTAGAGAAGGCCACACCTCGTTCTTTGAGACCGGAAGGTAGAGAGGCCAAAGCACAGGTTGTACAATGTGAATAATTATTCTCATCTTTTGCAGAAAGGTGGTGTTGCGTCTGGTTTCCATCACGTGGTGACTAACGAAGCGAACGTGAAGCGTTTGCTGCACGTGAAGGGCCGCAGAGTGATCAGAGCCACCGAAGTAAACTTTTCCTGGGCCAGCTTTAATAAGGGCGACTGCTTTATCTTGGACCTGGGAAAGGTAACGTCCTCAACTATACTTCCTCTCAGGAAGAGAAAAGACTGTGATATCCTGGATGCGTCACAAACTCTTCCATTGGCTTTTTTATTTTTATTTCATTCGTTCTTACCTTGGCTTCCTGTGCAGAACATCTACCAGTGGTTCGGCTGTGATTGTAACCGCTTTGAGAAGGTGAAGGCATCTCAGGTGGCCATTGACATCCGCGATAACGAGCGCAATGGCAGAGCCAAGCTGTGCATGGTGGAGGAAGGGGCAGAACCGCAGGAGATGATTGATGTGAGAAGCTGTCTCACGTACCTACACACACACACACACACACACACACACACACACACACGTGTTCTTACACATTTAACAAACAATGGGCAGTGGTAGCTCAGCTTAGTTTAAGATGTTGGGTTACTGATCAGAAGGTCATGAGTTCAAACCCCAGCACTGCTGCCACTGTTGGGCCCTTGAGTGAGGCCCTTAACCCTCAATTGCTTTGATGTATAAATGAGATAAATGTAAGTCGCTCTGGATAAGGGCGTCTGCCAAATGCCATAAATGTAAATGTAAATGATGATAAAAAATTATCACAGTCCATAATTCACAGTTCACTTCCATAATGGTCACATGGTGTATGTGTTTCTGTAATGTCCTGAAATTTCCTCCAGGCTCTCGGACCCATAACGAGCATTGCTCCTGCTATACCTGATGACGAGAAGGTAGAGCTGTCCAACAAGAAAAAGGGAGCGTTGTACCTGGTAATGCAGAACCTCCACACACTTCGCTACCATACACTTCAACCAGTAAACACTCTGCTCCAGACTCATAACCGTATTTTTACATTGTGAACAGTGAATAATCCAAATTGAATAATATTGCTTTAATAACCCCTCTAATAATCCCATTAAATAATCATGCTCTAATAATCATACTTTTATAATCCTACATGAATAATCCTACTCTAATAATATAATTTAAATAATCCTATTTCGATTAGACCACTTTATTAGTCCCACTCTAATTGTTTCACTCAAATAATCCCACATGAATAATCCCATGCAAATAATCTTGCTCTAATAATCCTAATATAATAAGTATAAGTAATCCCACTCTAATAATCCAATTTTAATAATCTTGCTCTAATAATCTTACTCAAATAATCTCACTCAAATAATCCTATTTCAATACTCCCACTCAAATAGTTCCATTTGAATAATCCCACTCAAATAATCTTGCTCTAATAATCCTAATCTAATAATCCCACAAGAATACTCACACTTAAATAATCCTGCTCTAATAATATCACGCAAATAATCCTATTTCAATAATCTCACTCAAACATTAGATTAATCCCACTCTAATAATTCCAGTCTAATAATCTCACATGAATAATCCTACTCGAATAGTTCCACTGTTATAATCACACTCTAATCATCCCACTCTGGTCTCCATACAGATCTCCGACGCCACCGGCTCCATGAAGACGTCCGCCGTAGCTCAATCCAGTCCGTTCAAACAGGAAATGCTGTCAAATGATGACTGCTTTATACTGGACAACGGGTTGGATGGCAACGTGTTTGTATGGAAAGGTGGGACGCAGATTACACACAGTTTATCATGTGTTCAGGAAGTTTAGATTCTTTATTGATTTATTTTGAAGTTAGCAGTGTTTTCAATTTAAGTCCATTTCCTGAGGTTATAATAACAGTGTTGAGAATTTAGGACTTGTTCTAAAACACTTTGGGACACTCTGTTATAAGTAAATGATCAATGACGAGCTGGTGTGTTCACGCTACTGTTACAGCCCCGAAGCTGATTGTTTTCCAATTACAACATGTATTCTTCTTATACTTCAGCAATTCACCAACAATTACAATTTAGATTTATTAATGAACGTCATGCTTTTTGTTCATTTATAGATTGTTACATGTCTTGCTCTCAGGTTCAAACGCTAACACGCAGGAGCGCAAGGTGGCCATGAAAGTGGCTCAGGATTTTATTAAAGAGAAGAACTACTCCAGTAAAACACAGGTACACTGCCTCCATGTGCCAAAACATTCCACAGAACATCAGATTTATACATTTTCCTAATCCTTATTTTTTGTTAAAGAAGATCATTTTAGATATTTTTTTTAACCTATTTATTTATTTATTTATTTTTACATATTATTACCACTTCTCCCCTTTTTTCCCTTTTGACCTATTTAAAAAACACAATAGACTAAAAAGAACAACATCCTTATTATAACATTGAAACATTGAACTATTTGTAGTTTTACATGTTACAGCTGAGTGCAAACATTTGCATATTTTTATTATGATGAAACAGTGATGGGATTTAAAGTAATTAAATAATAAATAATAAAATGATTAATATCCTGTGTTAAAGCTTTATTACAGTGTAATCTTTAACTTTGTGTGCCTGCAGATCCAGGTGCTGCCTGCAGGGGGCGAGACCACTCTCTTCAAGCAGTTCTTCTCGAATTGGAAGGATAAGGACCAGACCACGGGCCCGAGCAAAGCGTACACCATCGGGAATATCGCACAGGTGAAGCAGGTCCCCTTCGACGCCTCCACTCTACACACCAGCCAGGCCATGGCGGCGCAGCACAACATGGTGGACAACGGGTCCGGAAAGGTTCAGGTACGATGCCCTTCCTCCTGTTCATTCCATTTCTAGATTGTTCTGGAGCTGTGTAAAGCATGATAAGGAAATCTGATGGAATTGACCTTTACCATTACACCTACAGTAAACTCCAGCTGCACCATGTTCAAACTCTTTTAAAACAAAGAAAGAAATAGTTTAGGGTTTCTGAAAGAAAGAAAGAAAGAAAGGAAGGAAGGAAGAAAGAAAGAAAGAACAGAATGACAGAAAGAAAAAAATGGACAGAGGGACGAAAGAATGGATTGCTGAAAGACAGGTCAAAAAATATAATAAAAGAAAGAACAGAACAACAGGAGAACAGAAAATGACAGTGACAGCATGACAAAGAAAAATGAGAAGAAGAAAGAAAGGAAGGAAAGATAGAGGGATGAAAGGAAGAAAGGATGTATGGACAGGTGTAGGATGAAAGAAAGAACGAACAGATATAGAGATGAAAAAAGAAAGGATGGATGGCTGAAAGACAGGTCAGAATTATAGGAAAGAAAAAGAAAGAAAGAATGGAACCGGACAACAGAAACTGACAGATTGACAGAATGACAGACAGAAAAAATGGATAGATTTACGAAGAAAGAAAGAAAGAATTGATGATTCAAGCAGATGTTTAATGTGTGTGTGTGTGTGTGTGTTTAGATCTGGCGTGTGGAGGGTGGAGCTCGCGTCCCCGTGGACCCTGCTGCGTACGGTCAGTTCTTCGGAGGCGACTGTTACATCATCCTGTACAGCTACAATCAGGGCAGCCGAGAGCAGCACATCATCTACACCTGGCAAGTCAATCCACACTGACCATGCCTACATACACCTCTTGACCAATCGGAACGGAGAATTCAGCAGAGTCTTGTGATACACAGTGTTGTTAATGTGAGTGTGTAACTGTGTTTCTCAGGCAGGGATTAACGAGCACTCAGGATGAGCTAGCCGCCTCCGCCTTCCTCACCGTGCAGCTGGACGACTCCATGGGCGGAGCTCCTGTCCAGGTGTGTATCATGTACATGTCCCAACCTCAGTGTGAACACCTGAAGGTTATGCCAAACAGTCGTGTGCAAAAATCCTACTGAGCACCTGGGGGCAGTGTTGAACAATCCTCTTAATGCACCACAAGTTAATGCACAGTCTCATGAGTATTGATTAGATTGAGTTGAGATCTGGATTCTGATTGTTCAGAAGGTGTTGATTAATTTTCTATAATAGCAGCTCAGACAGTAGCGCAGCTACAAATCACAAATAATTATTTTCCTGAATCAACACTCTTACTGTTTTATTTCTTTCTTAAAGAGACTTAAATGGACTCTGATCATATTTTTGTGATGCGTTTGTGCGTTCAGGTGCGTGTAACTCAGGGTCAGGAGCCGCCTCACCTGATGAGCTTGTTTAAAGGAAAGCCCATGATCATCCACAGTGGAGGAACGTCACGTAAAGGAGGGCAGACGCAGGCGGGAACCACACGTCTCTTCCACGTCCGTACCAGCACCGCCAAAGCCACTCGAGCCGTGGAGGTGAGTGGGTGGAGTCTCACAGTTTAAAGTTTAAACTGAATGGATCTGGTTTATACTGCCCAATGTATAGTGTTTGTATGACAGCACATGCAATAATTATTACAATGAATAAGTTAATAATAATAATCTCTCTCTCTGACTATAACTCTAGGTGAAGCCTTTTGCATCCAATCTCAACTCCAATGATGTATTCGTGCTGAAGTCTTCTGATTCGCTATTCGTATGGCGGGGCGTCGGTGCCAGCGAGGAGGAAGTTAAAGGTGCCAAATTCATCGTCAGCTTCCTGGGAGGGAAAACCACCGACATCACCGAGGGCAAAGAGCCAGGTCAGGATTAGCTCTGCATTTTATATTAGAAAATCCATCTTTGGTTGTCATGCTCACAAAATAATAATAAAATTAAAAATTATGCTTTAATGTTTTCTTTATTATATTTATTTTAGCCTCATTTTTTTATCCGCTGCATCTGTAGTGCTGGAGCGTACACGTGATGACAGGAGACAAGAATGTCAACACATTTCCCTGTTTTCAGAAAAGAACAGCAAATTCTTCACTCCCAGGGGAAGTCTTAAAGGCAGTTGTTGAATTTTTGTCGATTCTTCGTTTGAATCTTAAACAGCAGTAAAACTAAGATGTTAGAAAGTGATTGTCTGAGTAAAAGTCTTACTGAAGCTGATTTAGTGAGTTTTATTCCACATTCAATCAACGGAGCAGTAAAAAGTAGTTCCGGCTACTTTACAAGTTCCTGACGGTTTTTGTAGTATCCAAACGCCGGTAAATTGTGGCATAACCACAAATTCCACATTAACCCTCATAAAAAAGTAGCTCAGGCTCTAAAATTATGACACAGATTTAGATCTTGCCTTACAAAAACTTTTTATTGAAGGACTTGGTTATTTATTTATTTATTTATTTATTTATAATAATAATAATAATAATAATAATAATAATAATAATAATAATAATAATAATAATAAAGTGCTTCACAGCTGCCCATAGACTTCCATTGTAAGTGAATTTGAAGTGAACAAATGTCATGAGTGAAACATTTCAAACTTCCCGCCTGTACTAATCACTTACACTACAGATGCGTCAGATAGAGACTAGGTTAAAAAAAGCTCCAGAGCATTCCTTTAAAACGCCGCTTCATGGACCTGTGCTGCAAAATTAACCCTTTTTAATCCCTAACATCTCGTCATAGCCGAATTCTGGACCGCTCTGGGAGGCAAGAAGGAATATCAGACTTCCACGAATCTGAAAAATACCGTCAAACCCGCTCGTCTGTTCGGCTGCTCCAACAAGTCTGGCCGTCTCACGGTAAAAAAAAAATATATATATATAATAATCTTTTCTCTTGATATTAATAAGAAATTAGCGAGACATTACGGTATGTGCTCGGATGAATTCATTACCGATTCATTTTTCACTTCCTGTCCTCTCAGGTTGAGGAGGTACCCGGTGACTTCAGTCAGGCGGATTTGGCCACCGACGACGTCATGTTGCTGGACGCTTGGGATCAGGTGAGCGAACTCCATCCGTTGCAGAGTAATTAGGGAAAATGAAGGAAACACTGAAACAGTAATTCGATGATGAGACGGAGGGCGGAGACACAACAAAAATTTAAACTCAAACTAAAGCACATGGAGTTTGTTGTCTTAAGAGACACCAAGTAATTGTTAAGTCCTCAAGCTAATTACGATCCTCTTATTCGTAGCTCTTCCTATGGGTGGGCAACGAAGCTAACAAAGTGGAAAAGACCGGCGCTCCAAAAATCGGTAAGACTCGATGTGTAAAATATTTAAATATGCTGTAACACAACACTGAACACAGCTAAATAAATGGAACATTTTATTATATTTATTATTATCCTCTCCACAGCTAAAGAGTACCTGGACACAGACCCGTCCGGCCGGCGTGGTATCCCCATCACCACCATTAAACAAGGCACCGAGCCTCCAACGTTCACAGGCTGGTTCCAGGGCTGGGACGCCAACATGTGGGACACCGACCCCCTGGATAGAATCCGTGCTCGCTTTTAACTCATCATCCTCTCATCCTCTACTTGCTACTTGCACTTAGCAGGCCCGATGCACAAACAGCCGATTCGACATATTTCCCTTTAACTTAACTATAGTTTCCATGTTATACACGCCGACGTGCCGTATGGAAAGTTCCAAAGGCAGGTCAGCTGACGTGTACGATACAGAACACACTTTCTCTAATAAGTTAGAATGTCCATGAAATTTAACACAAAACGTGGCAGAACTTTACATTACAAACAATTACATAATATTAACAATTAACGGTGTGATTGAAGGCGCTTAAAGTTCTGCGTTTAAATTGAAAACTGAAAATTCTGCCAATTATCAATAAACTTTAAGTATTTACAGCAAGTGTTTAGATTTAGGTGGGGTGCGTCTTATTTTAAATGCTATTAGTTGGTGAAAAATTCAGTTTTTAAAGGACACCAGTCATCACACGAATCAAATCATCATCCTTGGTCCATTTCTCCAATAATTATTAAATTAGTGTGAAGACCAGCATCGTGACCCGAGAGCATTTATCATGACTAATCCTCTTAGATAAACAGCCTGTGATTGGTCGATTCGTGACGTCCAGTAAATCATGTCCGAAAATGTTTTAGGATATTAAACAGTAAATCAGACTTGGGAGTGTTTCCAATCTCCGTATCTATTCTGCATCTTTGTCTCTTTCTTTCTCATTCTATTACTTCCTGTTCGACCCAGGCTGCGTACGGACCAGCGTTCTGTCATATGAAATGATATTTTTTTTTAAATACTATTTTTTATGTTTCTGGCTCGAATAAAAAATTCTCCTATTTTAAATAGAATTGTTTTTGGGTTTTTTACAATACTCAGGATGATGTTACTTTACTAATGTGTATTCATGCAACTAATACAACTACTGAGTAGCTTTCAATTCCCATTCTCATTTACGTTCTAGCAGCTATAAACGATCGTTCCCTCGCCAGCCTCTCTCTTATCAAATCCCTGTGAATGAGCTGTTTCTATAGAAACGATAACGTATTATAAAATTAGGATGAGGGCGTTTATACAAAGCTGTGATTTGCATCCGCGCTACTGTCAGAGCCGCTGTTATAGAAAACGAATCAAGACTTTCTCTTCTGACCAAAAGTAAACAAAAATAATGTTATGTTGCTAGATTATTTTATTTAAGAACTTGTTGCTTGTCTTTAGGAGAATCAGACACGCTCTGTATTTAAATATAAACCGAAACGTCTCACACTCTATATATAGCGAAGTCCATTTGCAGAAAAGTTCAAATTGCCTACAAATAAAAGGTAATTGCTTGGGGGAAACAAACAGATTTTGTCAATAATTCACCCAATGTGTTTACATTGAGTTTTAGAATCTGATCATTCATTTTTAAGGAATCAGATTTCTTTCTAAAATATGATCTAAAAGTTCTGCACTTCATTTGCAACCCACTAATAAACATTTTTTTTTTAACTTAAACAAAACAAAAAAACAAGCATGTACACGTGATTTTTAGACATTTGAGTCAGGTACTGTGATGTCTACATGTAATGGGGCGGGGTATATTTTATTCACACATATAGCGCCCTTTATTAATATGTGCACCCTTGGTAAATATGAGTAAAGAAGGCTGCAAAAAATTTGGCTTTATTGTTTAACCTTTTGATCTTTTGTTAAAAAATTCACAAAGACTCTGCTCTCATGGATATCAAACAATTGCAAACACAAAACAGCATTGTAAAAAAAAAAAAGTTTGTTAAATATAGGTGTGCAACAATTATTGGCACCCTTTTAATCAATACTTTGTCCTAGCTCCCTTTGCCAAAATAGCAGCTCTGAGACTTCTCTTATAACGCCTGATGAGGTGAGAATTCATGGTTAGGGATCTGAGACCGTTCCTCTATACAGAAACTCTCCAGATCCTTCAAATTTCAAGGTCCACGCTGGTGGACTCTCCTCTTCAGTTCACCCCACAGTTTTTTATGAGGTTCAGGTCAGGGGAGTGGGATGGTCATGGCAGGACCTTGATTTTGTGGTCAGTAAACCATTTTTGTGTTGATTTTGATGTTTGTTTTGGATCATTGTCCTGCTGGAAGATCCAACCATGGCCCATTTTAAGCTTTAATATTTATTTGAGTCCATGATGCCATGTATCCTAACAAAATGTCCAGGTCCTCTGGCAGAAAAACAGTCCCAAAACATTAAAGATCCACCTACATATAAAACTGTGGGCATGAGGTACTTTTCCATATGGCTACCTCTCTGTGTGCACCAAAACCTGCCCATAGAACCCGTTCACATTTGAAGTTCCAGTAGTGTCTAAAAAACTGAAGAGACTCGAATTTGTTTTTGGATGAGAGTAGAGGATTTTTTCTTGAAACCCTTCCAAACAACTTGTGGTGATGTAGGTGACTTCAGATTGTAGTTTTAGAGAATTTCTGACCCGAAGACACAACTAACTTCTGCATAACTCCAGCTGTGATCCTTGGAGATTTTTTTCCACTCGAACAGTCATCTTCAGTGTATTGAGACGATATAGACACGCGTCCAATTCCAGGTTGATTCATAACATTTCCAGTTGACTGGAACTTCTTAATTATTGCCCTGATGGTGGAAATTGACATTTTCAATGCTTGTGCTATTTCCTTATAGACACGTCCCATTTTGTGAAGCTCAACAACCTTTTGCCGCACATCACAGGTATATTCCTTGCTCTTACCCATTGTTCTGAATGACTAAGGGAATTTGGTCTATGTATTACCTCATTTTTATACCCCTGTGAAACAGAAAGTCATGGTTGAAAAATTTCCTGTTCCTAGTCACCCAGGTGTACTAAAAAAAAGTAAAATATCAATAGGAAGATACATCAAATATATATTTTTCTCATATGAATTCATAGGGGTGCCAAAGAATCTGCGAGTACATGATTTACTAGACCAGGCACTCTCACTGCTTACATACTGTATATCTCAAAACGTCTCGCACTTTATTTATAGCAGAAACCATTTGCAGGAAGGACGAATTTCAGCCAAACAAGGAACAAACATCAGATTCTATTATACACACAAAAAGCTTTAGATCCTTATTAGCATAAGATTTTCTTTCACGTACTAACAGTCATGTATGTGCTAATACAGATCAGTTTCCCTTTTGTTTTCACATAAAATGAGCAAAGTGCCGACATTCTTACAAAGATATCTTCAAAAAGAAAATCTGAATAAAAAAAGAAGTTTCAAATGTGATTATTCATTATGCATACACATTTCTTTGTTCCCCTCTTCTATTATTTAGCTTTTAACCTGCAAAGTGTAATGTTGTGTATGAGAATTTTGTGATTTAAACATATTGTTACAAAGTTGTTAAAAAAAACATTTTAAGTACTATTTTAGAACACGTTGAACGAACAAACAAAATAACAGGAAGTAACTGTTGTGTACATAAATAATGACTGTACGTGATCGGGGGGAAAAATCCCAACATAACACTATATAAATTCTTTATATTTATACTATATAAATTTATTTCCTCTATACCTCTATAATTTTGTAGATATGCTATATAGAATTATTGAAAGCTTTCAAATAGATGAGCACAATTTAATACATTAAAA
>JAFFST010053753.1:242554-255163 GCA_022414735.1 Noturus placidus | reverse complement strand
CTTATTGGCACACTTGAAAACCTCGAGTGATTCTAGGACAGTCCTGTTGGCCTGCACAAAATACTAAGTGTGAGAGTGCGAATAATTGTGGCATGGTATGGAGCATAAAAAACAAACAAACGTTTAGAATAAATTTACTTCACTTTGATTTCTGATTAACCATAAAGACATTTTTTTTTAAAAATTATAATTTTAACTCCTCTTTTCCAAGGGTGCCAATAATTCTGTAGCAGACTCCAGAATGGTACATGGTTATAGATGACAGTACTGTAAGCGCATGGGTATATTTTAGTTTGATAAATTGAAGTGTTTTTAGCTCTGTGCTTTATTTTATTTATTTATTTATTTATTAATTTTTAGGTTCATTGACCAAACTTGTGATTTAATTAATTATTTTTTTTATCCATCCATCCTCTACCGCTTACTCCTTTTCAGGGTCACGGGGACCCTGGAGCCTATCCCAGGAGGCATCGGGCACAAGGCGGGGTACATACACCCTGGACAGGGTGCCAGTCAATTGCAGGGCACAATCACATACACACTCACACACCCATTCATACACTACGGACACTATAGACACGCCAATCAGCCTACCATGCATGTCTTTGGACTGGGGGAGGAAACCAGAGTACCCGGAGGAAACCCCCGACGCATGAGGAGAACATGCAAAATCCGCAAACACATGGCCCTGGTGGGACCCTGGAGATGTGAGGCGAACGTGCTAATCACTAAGCCACATTTCGCCCGTTTTTTTTTTTTATTTATTTTTATTTTTTTTATGATTTAGCCGAAAAAACCAAATGGTTTTCCTTGACGAAGCTCATTCCAGATGGCGTTCATCATCGTGGCTGGTATATGCGCCTGCCTCTACTTCCTTTTCCTGTGCTTCATGGTGTTCCAGGTGTTCAGAAACATCAGCGGGAAAAGATCGTCTCTGCCTGCGATGACCAAAGCTCGCCGTCTGCATTATGAGGTGCGTTCACTTTACACGCTCAAGCCTTCGCTTCAGATCCGTACTCAACAGGAAAGTTAGCAAAGTTTCGAATATTTGTGAAATGATGTGTTAAAATAAATAAATAAATATCTTAAAGCTAATCTTCAGTGTTCAGTACAGGACGAATCCAATATGGCTCTGAACTGAAAATAAATAAAGAAACGAACAAACAAGTGCAAACTCCGATTGAAAGCTTGTGACTTAATGTTGCTATATATACAGAAATAAAAAATATATATGTAAAATGTGTTTTTTTTTTTTTTTAATAGATCATTACATTGTATTAGAATTGGGTTTTTTTTCTTCTGGTTTTGTAGATTTAAATAATGTTTCAATTAATGTTTTGATTTAAAGAAAATCTTTCCTGGAAGTTGCCAAACCAGTCTATACACTAATGCACATCATATGTAGAAATGTCCTCGAGGATCATCGTACTGTATGATTCCCAATAGGAAGTACTAGCTAGATCTGTTACCGTACAGGTGTAAAAATTATATAATTAAAAAGTTTATAAGCTGGTATAATTGTATGAATGACCTGAATACAGCGTTCAGTGAAGCGTTTTAAAGGAGTAAACATAGTTTCTTTTCTGCTCCACTCAGGGTCTCATCTTCCGCTTCAAGTTCCTGATGCTGGTCACGCTGGCGTGTGCGGCCATGACGGTCATCTTCTTCATCATCAGTCAGGTGTGCGGACAGACACGGAATCGTAATCGGCAGCCCGTACAGGATTTCTTGTCTTTTTTTTTTCAGAAAACTACTCAAATTGACGAAATCGCGTTTGTACGAAATAGTTTTGCACACTCTTTTGCAGTGATGTTTGTTGGTAAACGAGACCTTTTAGCTGTACTCATGCTGGAAGCACGTGAATCGAACAGGGCTTTGGCTGAATACGTGTCGTGATGACGTCACATGACACGTCTCGGCCTGAATCTGCGGTAATTTAAAAAAAAATTGCATCTCCAGATATTGCTGCGTTTGCTTGATTCTGTGTTCATTTCTGCGATCGCTAAATCCTGTAGGGACTGAATAAAGCACACCCTTTTACGCTGACGCAGCTTCGTCTTAAATCTAAACAAATTACTGTGTGTGTATGTGTGTTTGTGTGTGTGTAGGTGAATGAAGGACACTGGCACTGGGGAGATTACACAGTTCAGATAAACAGCGCATTCTTCACCGGTATTTACGGCATGTGGAACCTGTACGTGTTCGCCCTCATGTTCCTGTATGCTCCGTCACACAAACGCTATGGAGATGAACAGTCCAGCGGTAAGAACCTAAAGCTCTCTCACACGCACACACACACCCACCCATAGACACACACCTGCACATGCCACTTGTCACTGTTTGCTCACTTTCTGTTAATTTTCACCATAAAAGTACACTATAACAGAAATGCATGAAACAAGGATTCAGATAAGTCATAATTACACAGAAGAATTAAAATCGTGAGAGAGAGGGAGGGGGGGAACCCATCCAGTTCGATACTAGACACACCCAACTCCCACCCAAAAACCCCAACTATCCACTATTCACTAGTAGCAGAAAATGAAGATATAAAAAAACATCTGAATCACCAGTTTAAAGAAAAGAAATAAAAGGGGGCCAGTTTTTGTCCTTTTTTACGGAGATTTTAAGGAGCTTCCTTTTTAAGAAGTTGCTGTCAGTGGCGGAGGTGTGGCTTCTGTATAGCTCAGTGGCGGAGGTGTGGCTCCTGTATCGGTCAGCCGAGGAGGTGTGGCTTCTGTATCGGTCAGCCGAGGAGGTGTGGCTTCTGTATCGGTCAGTGGAGGAGGTGTGGCTTCTGTATCGGTCAGTGGAGGAGGTGTGGCTTCTGTATTGGGCAGTATCAGTGAAGGAGGTGTGGCTTCTGTATTGGGCAGTATCAGTGACTGAGGTGTGTAAATATGTGTTTATAACCTGTTTTTTTAAGCTAAAATGAAAGGATGGGGTAAACGTGCAACCTTTTGTAGCCTAACTTCGATGTGCTTATCTCCGTATAGAAGAGCATGTGAGAGCGATCAGGGTCTCCTTGGCTGGAGTGGGTGTAATGGAGAGCAGGCTTCCTTCCAGGACTGCCGTAATGAGAACCATCCATCTCCTGACGTCAGACCCTTCTCTCTCTCTTTTTTTTTTTTTTTTCTTTTTTTTTTGTTGCCCCTTTTCTTTTCCAAGTTTAGTCCACACTGCAGGACCTCTGAGTCATTGGGTAAACATGGTCTCTAATATGTGTGTGTGTGTCTCCTTCCTGTAATTAACAATCCACTGTATAAAAGCAGCCACCAAGTCACCATGATGTCAGTCAGAACTTTCATGTGATGCCTTTTGATTTTAGTTTCATTAAAAAAGGTTTGATTTTAATAAAAAAAATTGTAAAAAATCAGATGTCACTGTAACCATTGAAATAGAGTACATGAATGGATGTGACACCGCCTTGCATTGTCTGATACATGTGGTGACTAATATACACTATAAAAATGTTTGTAGAAAGGGCAACAATCAGAAGGAAAGTGATTCACAGACATCATTCGTGATGTATTTTGGGAATAGTAGTTCTTTCCCATGTCTTGTTACTTTGAACGTATTTTCATAAGGTCATGACCAAGTCTATTTGGTCTGGTTTGATGCTTTTAACTCGTTAGAGTATAATTTTCTGGAAAGTCTCTGGAGAAAACGAATGGGATTTTTCCTTCAAGAACCCTTTATTGATTGTATTTTTCTATTGTTCTTCTCGATGAAGACGAAGATGTAAGCAGGCACAAAGAGGAATAGTTTCTATTGAACGTTCATATGCATACAAAGGTCTTGTCTCTTCGATTACTCACACACCAATAAACTGTCTCTTAGGCCCTGGCAAACACATTGTTCTATACAGTATATGGCCAGTCTGGAGGTTTTTTTAATTAACCCATGAGTTTTGAGAAATGGTTAACATACTCCAGTAAGTCTGAAAATTTAACTCCATACTGTACTGATGTTTTTATCATCCACATCCTATTTCATTGAACTATTTAATTGTGTGAACATGATTACATGTTTGTTTTTCTTTTCTGTATTTCTTACACTCTATCGCCCCCAAGAGGTCCAACTAATTCCTAATATGAAGGCCAGGTCTATAAAACTAAAGAGCCATTAATTATATTACTTACTGTATGTAAGTCGCTAACTAGCATTTAGGATTAGGAAAAATGTCTAAAAATCAATATAAATCTTTGACAAAAACACAATGTAATGACTGCTCATGACCCCAGGTTTGGGTTACAGCCCACCATTTGTGAACCAAACCCCAAGTCTTCGACAATAACTTTCGATGTCTCAAGCTCTGTTTGTTTGTTTGTTTGTTTGTCATCTCGATGCAGGAGATCAGGGAGGGACCAGTGGAGAGGACATCCAGCTCACCACCACAATCACCCACGCTGATGGACCCACTGAGGTGTACAGAATGATGGGAAAGGAGTCACAGGAGTAGTCACTTCACCTTGCTTCCTTCCTTGATCATTTCAGCACACCAACATGGCCAGTGTTCTTTTATAAAACTCCTCCTGATGTGCACTGTTTCAGACGATTCAAACACCTTATCCGCATTATCCAAGTGCCCTTGGTCCATTGTTGAGACTTATTGTGTTCCAGTACTGTTTTTACCTTGCACTTATTGATTTCCTCTTACAACTCTGTTCATTCAGTTTCATCACAAGTAGCCACTACTTAGGCCACCTTCTTTTAAATTAGATGCTGGGGTTGTGATGTTTTTCCCTGCTGAAATCCCTAATGGTCTAATGTGTCCCATTACATAATCAATCTATTGTTGGTGGAAACCATTAGGATAATTCTCATTAGGAATTACATAACCTACCAATATTACGTTTGTACTAAAATACTTCAATACTTTTTTTTATTTTATGAATTTTTTTTGTTACATTTAATTGCTTTTCCTTTCATTTATAATGACGTATGACACTTTTTAGGATGCAAGAAGGGTAAAATGGTAAAGAGGAAGTCGATAAGCAGGAGTTAAAAACAGTTTTGTTAAGGGAAAAAAAAGAATGATTTAGCAGAATTGAGCTGCTTTTTCAGAGGAAGCATTAGTGAGATGGAATTTGTCGCCATCTTGTGGATGGAAGAGGAAGTTACAAAGTGTATGCCGATCACCACCTTGACTAAATCCTTAGAAAGAACATTCTTGGTCGTCACCAAGCAGGTATTTTCCATCTGTAGTTCAGTAATCTTTAATATAGCCATGTGTTGATGATTTTCATGGGTTACAGTATCACAATACCCGATTACAACACGTCCTCAGTCAAAGCAACTGCCCTGATGAACAGAATTCTGGGATTGCCTTCTCCAAGAAGGTCTTCAAATTTCTGCAAAATAAGGAACTTTCCTACCTAACTGGTGTGTAATATTGTGATGTTTACATCACTTATCTGGACATAGATATTATATTACCTAATGTGTTTTGTATTTTTTTCATCACTTCAGATGATTAACAGTATCTCAGTATCTCACAACCTAGTATATCCTCTGCCTCATCTCCTCCATACATACGTTCATAACAATACAGCGTTCAGCGTCTTCACTCTATCATGTTTTACAAAAAGTTAATACGTAGTATGTTATGATGTAGATATATTTTTTTATAAAGTGCTTATTTTCAAGTGAGTTAACTGTATCACTGTCTGTTGTATAATAAAAGTACTTTTTCCAGAATGATTGTACAGTTTTGTCATGTTCCTGGTTTAAGGAGGAATAAAGAGGAATACTTAAGTCATGGTAGATGTCGGTTATTATTTAACTATACCGGCGTGGCAGAAATTTTATCTACATTACTTGCTTGTACTGTCCATCCATCCTGTACTGCTTACTCCTTTTTCAGGTCACGGGGAACGTGGAGCCTATCTCAGGAGGCATCGGGCACAAGGCGGGTACACCCTGGACAGGGTGCCAGTCCATCGCAGGGCACAATCACATACAGTGCCTTGCGAAAGTATTCGGTATATCCCACAACTCGACAGGTGACAATCAATATTACTCACGTCACCTTTCACTGGCTTTAATGTTATGGCTGATTTGTGTAAAAGGAATAAAACATGTGATGTGCTGTTTATAGGAAAATAAACAATTTCTTTGTGTTAGTTGTCAGTGATTATTTTCCTATACCTGCATGGCACAACGTGTTTAATTACTTACTTTTCAGAGTAACAAATTTTAAAGAATAATAATTTTCAAAAATATATAGAAACTACTTTAAACCCACAAGACTTTATATCATAATGTAAATATGTTTACAGGGGTGTGTTTCAGTGTCCGGTTAGAACACTTATCTTAAACCATGGTGATATTTCATTATAATTATTATAATTATATCAGGTTACACTTGATTGAAAAGCTTGATACCCCTCGTCCATTGGCATAATGATGCTTTCACAGACGGAAAGCGGAACATCGTGTAATTCCTTAATGCTGAATTGCTTCTCTGTAATTGGATAGTCACAAGAGATAAGACCATCCTGGTCATCCAACCTCTGATATCCAAGAACCACAGCTGTCTCATTCTTGGGGGGCATGATGTGAATCAGTTCAGAGATTCCTGAGTCTGTACAACCACTACACATGCTGTAATTAAAATCCGTCTGTATCGTTGGGTCCAGGTTCTTAGACGACTCCAGGAAGTTCTCGCTCGGATTAATGTTTGCAACTGGCTGTTTAAAAAGGGACAATGTGCTGAAGTTTGATAGCGAATATGACCTATTGCTGATTCCCGAGCTGAATTCATTCGATGGGTTGAGGTTTGTAGATTGGTTTTCCTTATCAAGTCCACACCAAACATCTTCAGAGCTTTTCTGGTCCACGCTCTTGTAGCCTGTTGTAGAGTAGATCAGTGGCGTTGAATCAACATCTTTTCCCAGACTGTCTTTACACTGGACATGAAAAGATTCCACACTGTGGACAGGAGAACATTCAGATTGATTTTTTTTTTTTTAGAAATGTAACATGCTTTGGATTTTGCACAATGTAAATGTATAAAAGTTGAAAGCGTCACCATGTCTTCTTTTGGTTTGCTGGTGGATCAAGACTGACAGACGAGAACTCGTTTTGAAAAGACAGCAACTGTGGGACCTGATCGAGAAAAATATAAAGCATGAAGGAACGAAATCAAAAATCTTGTACATTTTTAGGACAAAAAAACAAGAATGAAAGCATTTCCACTGTTTTTTAATAGGTTACTGTTGCCTAGTTTGAATTCTATACATATGAAACACCTGCAGCTACAGTTTATATTCAGCTGTAATAGGAAAATATAGGTACCAACAAATCTGATGTTCAGGGTTGTAGCTGAATAATATTGTTAATTTTACAATTAAGCTCATTAGAATTTATTTCCATAAACAGGCAGCCTGGTTTCTAAGTCAAATTAATCCATTAATCATCCATTTAATTTCATGATGTTGAAAAAAAAAGCTGCTGTCTAAGCAGGATAAATTCTTTGAGAATAAATTTAAATGTACCTCTTTGTATGGTAGATTTACATCTTCACGTTACGAACAAATATTAAATGAAACTATTTGTGGAAATGTATTATTAGAAATGCTCCATATTGGAGTAACTGATGGAAACAGTGTTGCCTACCTGTTTTACAAAATTCGTAGAAAATTTCGGAGTAGGAATCTTGTCCCACCATGGTTTTAGGACTCTAATAAAGTGCAAAAAAAATTAAAATATAAAATGACTTATGAGTTTCTGATGTTAAGGCTTGTGGATAAGAAGTAGTTAAAAATCCATGACAAAATTGTTGATGAGATCTGTGACAGTGGATTTGGAGACCTGTCTGGTAGAAATGAGGTATTGCAGCCACCGCATGGGGGCGCATACGTACAGTAAGTACATTTACAGTTACATTTATTCATTTATCAGACGCTTTTATTCAAAGCGACTTACAAATGAGGAACATAATAGCACTTTATTAATCCCAGGTGGGAAATTCCAGTAATTTTTTATGGTGTGTTTCCTCCACATACCCAAAAAAAAAAAAAGAAAAGGTGAACAAAATGGGAGAACTTTGTGGTTCTAGTACATTTTTGACCAAGGTGTAAAAGAAAAAGAGACTGGCAACTAATTCACAGTAATACAGGTCATTTTGTAAATGCTTGTCATTTCCTTCAACTTGGTAGAAGTGCTTGGATTAACATTGTTCCTTGACTGATCAAAAGTCTTGTTTATGACTTCTTGATGAAAAATCTGTGAAAATTTGTTGAGCAAAAAATGATTAAATGAAAAGTATTACACTGACTCCATTCATTTGGAAATGAATGAATGAATTTAATTTTATTAACATTTAAAAAAAATTGTGCATGCTGAGACAAATATTTGCAAAGTAAATAGCACAGTGTTAATACAGTATTATTTGTTTTTCTTTTTTGTATGTATATTTTGCAGATTGTGATGCACGATCTGTGCTCAGCCAATCAGCAACGAAACACTGCTGACAACCTCGCCTTCTGATGTTGACCTTGGGCAGGTACTAAAAAACATTTACACTGTTAAACACTGGTACCTTTATTTCTGGACAGATGAATGATAGAAAAAAAACAGTTCTGTTTTTCAAGTGCCAAAAGTTTCAGTACTTTCTCTAGTGATAAAGTAATAATGCTGTCACTAATGCAAGTCCTCTTATGCACTCTGTTATATATGACTGATGCGACTGCCACGCCTGTATGCATTCAAGTAATGTGAGATTGCAGCAATAAATCCACCATGACTCATGGCTCTAATATGCGTGTGTAAAATCCAACCTGACGAGATACTGGATACTGAATGTATTCAAATTCTTTTGAAGAATAAAAAAAACCCAAAAGAACACACACAACACACAATGTAAGAGATATTACCTGTTGAACCAGAAGTAGATTGAAGATACACAAATGATCAGAATGAGACATGAGATGGGGGTTATTATCTTGAGAAGGTTTTGTAATGATAGTGCTGGGGAGACACACAGACACGAACTCTTGTTAAACATGCCGATAAATTTCAAGAAATGGTTTCACACACACCTACGTAATAAAACTTACGTGTTTTGAACACATGAGCTTCACTGTAGTCACTGAATGTCTTACTAGGGGGGTAGTACGATTTCACTCTTGCTCTCAAACTATATCTGGAATTAGGTTTAAGGTTCCTGCCCACAATCTCATACGTAGTCTGACCAACTACCAAAATCTGTGTCACCTGTATGAAAAGTCACAATTATTGTCATAGTTTCATACGGAATAAGATAAGTTATCTTAAGTTAACTCATAAGATGAGTTATGTTTTTGACATTTTGAAATTTTTTTTTAAAGTTAGTGACTCACAAAATCATCACTTCCAACAATGCCATACATGAGCTCTGCAATCAGTGAGTCAGAGAAAGGTTTCTTCGTGTAGGTGGTGTTCAAGATAATGAGAACGTCTCCATTTATCTTCTGAATGACCGATGTGATGATCGGTCTTCTAGGCTTGACTGCATGGAAGAAATAAAATACAGTGGGGGAAAAAAGTATTTGATCCCCTGCTGATTTTGTACGTTTGCCCATTGACAAAGAAATGATCAGTCTATAATTTTAATGGTAGGTTTAGTAGAACAGTGAGAGACAGAATAAAACAAAAAAATCCAGAAAAACGCAAGTCAAAAATGTTATAAATTGATTTGTATTTTAATGAGGGAGATATGTATTTGACCCCCTCTCAATCAAAAAGTTTTCTGGCTCCCAGGTGTCTTTTATGCAGGTAACGAGCTGAGATTAGGAACACACTCTTAAAGGGAGTGCTCCTAATCTCAGCTTGTTACCTGTATAAAAGACACCTGTCCACAGAAACAATCAATCAATCAGATTCCAAACTCTCCACCATGGCCAAGACCAAAGAGTTCTCCAAGGATGTCAGGGACAAGATTGTAGACCTACACAAGTCTGGAATTGGCTACAAGACCATTGCCAAGCAGCTTGGTGAGAAGGTGACAACAGTTGGTGCGATTATTCACAAATAGAAGAAACACAGAAGACCTGTCAATCTCCCTCGGCCTGGGGCTCCATGCAAGATCTCACCTCGTGGAGTTGCAATGATCATGAGATCAGTGAGGAATCAGCCCAGAACTACACGGGAGGATCTTGTCAATGATCTCAAGACAGCTGGGACCATAGTCACTAAGAAAACAATTGGTAACACACTACGCCGTGAAGGACTGAAATCCTGCAGGACCCCTGATCAAGATAGCACATATACATGCCTGTCTGAAGTTTGCCAATGAACATCTGAATAATTCAGAGCACAACTGGGTGAAAGTGTTGTGGTGAGATGAGAGCAAAATGGAGCTCTTAGGCATCAACTCAACTCGCCGTGTTTGGAGGAGGAGGAATGCTGCCTATGACCCCAAGAACACCATCCTTAATGTCAAACATGGAGGTGGAAACATTATACTTTGGGGGTGTTTTTCTGCTAAGGGGACAGGACAACTTCACCGCATCAAAGGGACGATGGACGGGGCCATGTACCGTCAAATCTTGGGTGAGAACCTCCTTCCCTCAGCCAGGGCATTGAAAATGAAAAGTAATTACGAAGTCATTACCAAGTACTAAGTCATGTTTTGCAGAGGGGTCAAATACTTATTTACCTCATTAAAATGCAAATCAATTTACAACATTTTTGACATGCGTTTTTCTGGATTTTTTTTTTGTTGTTATTCTGTCTCTCACTGTTCTAATATTTCAACCTAAAAAGCTTTGATACTGGAAATTTATTTCGCAGCCTATATATGGATGTAAAGTGAAGTGGTGTTTGATACAGTGCACTAATAAATCTGCATAAATATACTGTTGTCACACAGCCCTCATTACAAACCGTAATTCACTTACTGCTTTCTTCAGTATTAATCATTTTTGTGTGCCAAATCTTGTCTCCTTTTGACACGTTTACTGTGAATATCTCCGTAATGACAAACCCTGCCACTTGTATTCTGCATTCACATGCACCTGGTCGGATTTCATAAAAATGGCAGTTATACGACCTGCAACATCAGAAAGAACAATATAAAGCAAATCCCACTGATAAAACATATTTTTTAAAAAAAACTGTCATGTGAACAAACCTGTCTTTAGTGATGATTATTGAAGCAGTGAGTTTGTTTTTGGAACAGCTGTCGGGATCAGCCACGGTCAAACTGCACTTTAGCTCGGTGTCATAATCGTTAAAGCATTGCAGAAGCTCTGAAAAGTTCCATTTTAAGGTGTCAGAAATATATGAGAGTTCATTTGAAAGTCTCATTGTGAGAACAATAATTCAATTCAGTGCCAAAATTATGTTGAATGATTTACAGAAGCAAAATGTTTTCCCCTTCAGTGAATCGGCTTTTCTGTCAAGTGAATTTTATTCTTCTTTGGTGTGCTTGGTATCTTGGTAGCAACAGGAAAACAAAAACAAAAAACAAAAAACCATAAATGTTGGCACCTCTGAAAATGACCTAACCTAACAGAAGGTATTTGTCAATGCGGTGTGTCACTCTGCTGCCTGTGAAGAGAACTTGAAAAGCTTGATTGAGAAGTCTTTGATTCTCCCCCAAATCTGACCCTTATATCAAAACTACATCAAGTGTCTTTTAACACAATGTGAAAAAAAAGTATAACCTAAAAGGACAGACAAATCGGAATCAGCAAAGTATTGGAGAAAGCATTTATCATATTTCATGGATTCAAAAGGTTTTAATTGTCATATATTTTGGCACGAATAGAAGCCTATTTGAATCATATACTTTTTAAACATGATGGAATTTTAGTGTGAAGACGATTTCTCAAATATTATATGACTCTTGTTTGCTTGCTGAATAGAAACTGGAAAATAGTAATAGTAATAGTATTACTAGTATTTACCAGATTTTCCAGAGGATTCGGTGAAGCCAACACTGGAGAGGAGTAGAGTTACTTGCAGGATTATAATTAAGGCAACCATTGTTAATTCTGAAATAAATTAAGCACATAAAATACTTTTGAGGGTTTAATAATGTCATACCTAACATAGCCTGATGATAGAGAACAGAGGTTGTTACCATTATCATCTCCATAAGCTTCATTTAAACTCACCTGTGCAGGTTGCACTGGGCATCAGGTCAAACAGGTGGGAGAGTCATCCGAAAATTCACTGCTGTCTATAAATCACAACTGAACCCAGTTTATATCTGAGCGTTTAAGGTTTAACAAGCATTATGAACAGCAACTTCAGCCTTCCCTGTCTCGAGTGCTGTGTTATGACAGGATTGCTTTCAGTTTTACTCAGAACGAGTTGAAGCGGTTCTATGGAAATTTAGAGGCATGGTTTCCGCCTAGCTCTTCACGCACATCCAACCGGAAAACAGAGAAGGATGCTACTGATGTTATCTGTATCTGAGTGAACAATTACATGTGCAATTAAAATGCCATGTGATCTTAATATACGAATACATACAGTGGTGTGAAAAAGTGTTTGCCCTCTTCCTTATTTCCTGCTCCTTTGCATGTTTGTCACACTTAAGTGTTTCGGAACATCAAACCAATTTAAACAATAGTCAAGGACAACACAAGTAAACACAAAATGCAATTTGTAAATGAA